>DWKA01000905.1:0-14112 GCA_018249155.1 Panoquina ocola ocola
CAAGCTTCACCGTGCGGTCGCGGCTTCAAGCAGTCGGTCATAACTGCTTGAAGCGGTCCGTGTACGGCTGGCCTTAGGTCTTTTCTTTACCAAGAAAAATCCATAAAATCATCCAGAATATTTGTAATATTCATTGGTCGCCTTTAAATTCGTAACTCAGTTTTTGGAAACTGTGTAAAACCAAATTATCCAATTGCAATTCGTTCACAATCATTATAACAAACGATACAGTACAATCTATAAAACCTGATTAAAATCCTTATAGCCTTACTACCACAACTGCAATGCTCCATGATCGGTTAGATTAAAATCTTTTATAAAAGCCGTTTTAAATACATAAAAGTATTACTACACAATATAATTCACACAACAATTTACGTAATAGCTATCACGTAATGATAGGTTTCTAATACCATTATGTGTGCCTTCGCCATTGATCGCATTAAACGATAGTAGATAAAAGATCTCTGAATGGCACGCGAGCCAACCCTCGCGAATCGTTGAAAGACCATTGTAGAACGATCACAAGTTAGACAGTATCGAAGACACGTGGACGTGCCTCGAGAGGATGTTATAAAGATCCTCAATAAGATCCTTATTGAGAATCTTTTCTAACATGGCGCAGCTCAATACCTTTTCATTTATTATTCCACAGTGCGTATGTTTGGACTTACAAAAGTTTCCCAGTGATGGTTTCGAATTTGATCATGGTTCCTTATTATAGTCCTCATGCAGGAACTCAATTTTTAAATTTAAAGTCATGAATTTATGGGGCACATTGTGGTAATATTTACGTGTCTTTTAATTTGCGTTCCCTGTTCAGAACTGAAGGAGGATTAATTTTATCTCTCTAAACAGGGATAATGTTTAGTCACTCTGTGAATCTATAGAAAACTTTATCTGTACACCTTTTATATATTTCTTTACATATTTGGGTTTTTAGAATCTATTTGATTCGTGTCGGTTTTTCAGTTTCATCGTGGTGACTCTAAGGCGCCGTCCTATTGCCATCGCTCGCGTGATGATGCGTCCGTCCGACGAAAATGATCGTACAACCGTGTCAAACCACAGATCACCCCAAACATAATGATATCTACTGAATGTCCTATTGAAGGTAGTGCGATCATGCGATGCCACCAAATTGCTTAATCGCATCATATGATCGGACGACCATGCGTCCAAATATACTGATATCTACTGAATGTCCTTTTGATCGTCGTACGATTATGCGATGCGTTGTCATGCCAACGCGCTGGGCCCGCGCGACCAAGGGTCATCGCATCATCGCACGAGCGTAATAGGACAAATGTTTTTTCATCGCGCGATCGGCTTCATCGCACGATAAAATCGCATCGCACGAGCGATGGCAATAGGACAGCGCCTAATGCTTCGATTAAAATGGTTTATTTTGAGGCAAAAAGTTTTGATAGCTTTCATCTCATGCCGACTTAATAAAAGAAAAAGTTATTGCAAAATCGTTTAGTTTAATGCTCTTTAATAAACCTTGTTGATTACCTCATAGATTCTAATTTACCGTACTTTCTACCATGAACAGTAAATCTTGGCTAACATCCGTTACTTACCATAGCTTTAGTAATTTAAAACACTAGTTTCATTTTAAAGTACCTTAAATTTATGAACATTAACAGAATTGTAGAGGCTCTATAAACAGACAACAAAGAAAGAACCACAGAATAATTTGACTTACTACAACTAAGCTAGCTTCCGAAACATTCAAATCGAAATGCCAAAGCTCGCGAATACGTGTGGCGTTGGTAATGTTCGAATGAATCGTACAACGTACGACTATTTACCACTCTTTAAACACAAAATGGTGACTTGGTATGTAATAAACACATATCCCTTTTTTCCATTCGCCGCACGCAACTCAAAATAACTACTTCGAAGACAAGCCTATAACGATACATTATTCCAAGTAACACAAAGGCATATTAAAAAACAAAACAAACCTCACGTAAAGTAATAATCCTTAACTTAAAACTCAAAATCTCTAATCTGCCCTTGCTCTTCCGCATTTACAAGACAAACTCGTTGGCAATAAAGTTTTATGTTATCGTTACGCCTAAAGCGATCGTAAAGTTACAACATGCCGTTTTCATTCGCGAAAATTACTCTAACGATGTTGTCTTCTCAGAGATTCCGTCGCCGCCCGGGTCGTTGGCCACAATACTATATTATGAAAATTTGTCATTTATAAAGTGAACGCCATACACGGCCAGGCTAAGGATTAATAGGCGCAATTCATTTTAAAAATTTTGACAGTACGATCATTACAACTCAGTATGTGTTCCGAAACGAATGTTGTGTTTGCGAATAATCTGTCCAATATTCTTTTGAATTCATTATGATTCGTTGTCTGTGTCTTAGTATCGAGGGTTCAATATCCTCAGCTTGTAAATGCCAACAAAAGGCTAGGTTAGCCAGTAATGTAAACCTGCATTCATTTCACTTTCATGACATCTTTATTGCCCACTCACCGTTGCCACAACCGTAAAGTGCTAGACTTTAATCAGTTCAAAAATTCTTGTGGTAAAACTAGTAAAGTACGTTTTGCCCTACCTACGTCGCAATGTACTAAACACAATAAAATGTAATGTTGACGACTAAAGTGTTACGTGACGAACTGCCCGTTATAAGCATCTACATTATCCCCTCGGCATCTTCTTGCCACTCCAACTGAGAGCGTTCCATTGTTGTTGAATCGACACCCCACATTTTGAGTAACGCTGATCTGGCTAGACTTTGGCTAAAAAATTAGCCGTGCACGGTCGTTGACACCCCGAGCCGAAGAAATAATATCACCTTCATGTTTATACGCTTCGGTTGGGAATTTAAATACCTATGTGGATTTTTGTGATGCATGGATATTTTGTGTGAATTTTGTGCTAGTAGTATTTGTTTGGGGCAAAATATGTGCTTAATTATCAAACTTTCTTTTTATGATAATATAATATGGAAGTTCAATTCAAAAATCATTTATTCATGTAGGTACCGATAGTACCCTTATGAGTAACGGGATATCATATAGTGTCAAAATTAAGTTGAGTGTCAGTAGTACACTAAGCAATTTCCTTTTCTGCAACACATTTATTAAATGTTTCTTGTTTTACTTATCGTCCTCCCTTTTCACTCTTTCTTTCTCTGTTTCTTCGAAGCGATTTATACCATCATCGTTATCTCTTCAAATGCTCAATATTTAAATTAAGACACCTTGAAAAATGCACGCAGAATTTTAAATTCCCAACTGAAAAACAGAATTTAAAACCCTTACGCTATGCTGTCACAGGCCAAAATAATAAATCGCATTTAACTAGAATAAATCGCCTTATAAAGAGTAAATTTTAAGAGCGATAAAAATAAAAGACAATGTCAATATCATTGTTATTCCGCGCGACGCGACGTAATAATATACGAAAATGGTAATCAATGCGATGTCTTCATAAAAACGATCGGACGGACGTTGGTCGGTCCGGTGACTCCGGTGAGTTGAGGAGTCCCCGCACGCGAGGCGACGCGAGCGCGGGCGCGATGCGAACGATGTATTTTAGCCCGTACATGGCGATTGACAATGGCACGGTGTTGTAAACTATCCGATCACGTATACTGGCTGGCGTGCTATCGAAGATTTCCTAAATTTAGCTTCGAAGATAGCCACTTACGGGATACGCAGGGCGTCTGGCCCAGGAAGAAGCAAATTTTTTGCCTATGGATTAGAGAGGGGACAAACGAATCTTTTTTAAATTTTCTATTCTTACCAAGCATCTTGTAAGCAACTCACAATAACAAATAGTTATTGTAACCTTACAATTTTATTCTTTGACAAGTCTTATCCTAACTAAAACTTCTCAGCTAAAGCATGATAAAGCTAGCAAATAGATAGAAAGATAATTTATTACTTAGGTATTACAAGCTTTAATTAATTTATGGTTTCATCAGGTGTAAGCTTTAGCAGATTTACATTGGTGTTAGCTAACTTAGCTTCGTGATATTAATTTGATTTATCTATTCATGACGTAGTGGTTAGTTACAGCAATGTTATAATTAGTTAGTAAACTATGATTTATTTAAATCATTGTGATTCATATATTAAAATAATCATTTATATAAATAGAACATAAATTAACCAGAAACAGCTGTCATAGGTAGTAGAAAGTACCTACAAATTACAGATATAATCTTGGAGGATCAAATGATATTAGGCTTATAAAAAACACATCATTGAGTCACAAGAAATGCAAAAGAAATGTCTCAAATGAACTCGTCAGCTAAAATATTCTTAGTTAACAATTCTCCGACACAAACGTGTTTTAACTTGAACAGATGTTCAGATTTGATCGGCATTCTGGCTCAATGATCGTAGTCATCCATCTTGCTGACAGATTGTTTGCAGCTTCCATGAATATGTTCATATTAATTTATTTGCCGGATATGGATAGCTGATCGAGATTTCGCTGCCCAGCTAAAAAAGTAACGGATATTCGCTATATTGCTTGTGTAGTATCACTGAATTCAATCTTAGTAACAAAATGTGTTCATCGAACTCAAAATTTATGAAGACATTTGTTTACTAAAAAGTCTTTACTGTTTTATTCATCATAGACGATTTGCAGTCAGCTTATACAAGCGGCATTGTTAGTCATTCCTTGAACACATCAGATACGCCAATTATGATCGAGTATTTTTATATCCTAACATTGTATGTGTATAACGGTGCTCATCTCCATGCTTTCAGCTGCGCAGAAACAGGCTTGTATAGTTTTTGCTCTAGATGATGCCACATTTCTGATACCGGTTTCTCGCTCGATCGGCTCCCCGACGTCTGGCGAAGATGCCATAATCAATTGACTAAAATGTTTAGATGAAAATATTTTATCTTAATCTGATTACACTCTGTGTTTTTCATACTTTAGTTCGGCTCTATTAGAAACTTCCAATCAACAACGTCGCTTTACATTTTATTCTCTTTTAACGCTGTAGTCTAGTATCATTATGATACCTATTGCGATCAAAGACAAAGGTTCAAAAATAGCCGCCAAGTTGTGCTCGGTGGTATCATATACCTTTCTCAAATGAGCTGAATGAACGAGGAGTTGTTTGTGCAGATTGCATATAGGATAAGGAGGCCTCTGTTTAACGAACGTCGAGTCATATCATACGATACGTTCTCACGGTAGCTGTTCAGAGATGAGCGGAGAAAGCCTTATCTCGTGTATCGGAGCGCGAACAATGTGAAGAGCGTGCCGATGTTTATCACCTTCGGCTGATCTAGTGCTCATTCGACTTTCACTCGACACGGCGAGTGTGTTGCCTCTAATGCCACCACCGTCGCCACCTCTTGTTAGTATTGTCGGAAGTCGACTCGACGTCAGATGATGGGACTCATCCGCTGTGAAAGTGACCACAGTGAACTTACATCATCTTTTGTCGTTTATATCGCCCTAATTGGGCACAAAGTTCGTAGTCCGCTCCTTAATTGTTCCTCTACAACTATGTTTAATTCTGACGTTTATTTATTGTTCACGAGTAGCAGTAAATCTCTCGGGTGGCGCGAGCGTACGTCAACCGTTGCATTGTTTGGAAATATGTAAAGGAGATCCCTCGAACATCAGACGGTTCTTTTTTTAACGTTTTAATATTCAATAACACATCCATAAACGGACATTGTTTTGTGGTTTATGCCCGTTCGGGAGACGACGGCCGCGCATGTTAAACTTGTCGTGATTTAGTGCAGGGCCGGAGTTAAACCCACGGCTCTAATTACAAAGTGTAATGAGGTGACGCCCGCACCGCCTCGCCGACTTAGTGATAAACTTGACGAGTTCTCTCGTTTTGTTGTTATAGATTTCTTATGCGTAGAAAAGTTCTAAGTTTAGAGTGTATAGATAGTTGTTCAGATTGCCTTTGTTATCGTTTGTCTACGATCTTATGCAATTTGAATTCCATGCGTTTGCTGCGCTTCGTTTAACTAATTATTTCTTCGCAGTTAAATACGATCTGGCGCCACGAACGTGTCAGTAGCTAATACAACACGAAAACAGACTTTCTTTACGGAAACAGTCAGAACAGATTAATTTATTTAAGTTTTGGCTGTTGGATAAATTTTAGAAATTACACTTATGTTCGTAACAAATATCATTGATTGATTTTTTTTAAACAATTATGTAACCATACAAACAAACATTTTCAAGGGTAAATTCACAATTTACATGATCATCATCAATATTTTATTAGCAACACCAAGTCCGACAATACAACGTTGAACTATGAAAGATTGCTCGCAGACTGTTCAACCATTAAGTTTTATCTAGATAAATGCTATCTGATGTTTCAACCGCATTTGTCTCTCTAACTCACGTAATGTTTTTATATCGATGTGTACCAGTGTAGACACTGGATGCATGTTGTCCTGCAATATTTTTAGGTAACTTGTCAACCACATAAGACAATTTTAATACATTTTAACTCTCAAAGTTATGAGCTCTACGCTTATTGTTTCGAATTGTTTAAACTGTTAAAACTTCAATTTAATATTTTTCACGATTTTATCGCTAGTTTTATACTATTTTAAATTATGACTCGATTAGCATTTTTGTGTTACCACTGTCTCGACCAGACTCGACTTTAATTCGGATCGACGATCGACAACGATAAGCATCTAGTGGTCGCGTTTGTATATTAAATTATAACATCGTAACAGAACGATCTCCAGCCATTTTGAAGATATTGCAAAGTATTGTAAGGAGCTTCAATCGTTTTTGTGTAATTGCTATCGTGTTTTGAGTATGATGCACTCTAAAGAACGGACAAGGTTATTGCTCTTTGGATTTTTCGTAGAGGTCTGGAGGTTTTGTACATGGAGTATGTCCAACTTAGCTAAAATTTCCCAAAATGGACGTCGTGTTCATGTTTCCTAGATATCCAACATCCATCATAAAATCTACTGTGAAATGCTTAACATTTTTCATTGGGAAAGTCTGGCAGTTTTGTGTGTTTGGATATCAAAACTCTATCGCGTTGCTTGTTTTGAATTTTATATAGGTACTTGTCTTCTTCTGATCCTCCCAGCAGAGTGAAGCGTTATAGTGTTTCCATTGGAGTGCTGGGAACGAATGAACTAGCTTTGATCTGTGACGTCCATGTAGGTAGTACATATCTTAATATGTGCGTTAATGAACGCCTACTTGTTATAAGGCCTTTATATTCAATCATCTGCTGCTTAAAACATTGAAGTAAGAAGATCACATTTAAATTTCGCAGTGATATTTGCATACATCTAGTCAATGAACCTCATACGTGGGTGTATTTAATATTCAAGTGTTAATGTTCACATGTCGTAATTATTATGTGTGAGACTAGTCGTGAAAATCAAAATTTTATGTAGCGACTTAGTAAATATTATTAAAGTTATGACGGCATTCTCTATTTTGACTGTAACATCTTGAACAAGAAGCCATTGGTCTCAAATACACTTATTATTCCTAAAGTAGCCTAAAAGGGTTCAATTTATCTCATAATCGGTATCAAATAATCGTCTATAACCGAAACGTGGCCAGCGAGGACCACACCGTTGCCTGTAACAAACTAAATATTATCGCTATCTCACATCGGATCTTGCTAAGGTCAAGTTGAAATTATTATTTTTTGTTCACAACTCAGTTAATAGATACGTATTGTGCCCACGGAGCTACGAGCCGTGTTGTAATAACATTATAATCACGGACGGAATGAACGTTGATACGTGTACGCATGAGTGACCGCGGTCTGGTAGTCAGCAGCGCAAAGTGGTATGTACGAAATTTACCGAGTTAATAATATTAAACGAGGTGGTAGAACCCGCAAGTATCCCGCCGTCACGGTCCAACGGTCGTATATTCCGTTTCGAGAAAAAGTAAACAGACATAATAGATAGAATATCTATATTCTAAAGACACTGTATAAGCGTCAGCATAGTGCTTTGATAAAGTTCTTTTATTTCCTGACAATATAGCCACGCGGGAATCGCCACAGCTGTACCGTATGGATCGATAGCACCATTTTCCCAGGACTTCTGTGTCTAGCTTTTATACGATGCAATTGAAATTGCTTTAGGATATATCATATTGCTTTCAGCACTTTAATTGTGGTGGTTGTTCTATGTTGATCTATTTGAAAACATCTTTAAAATGTATTGATATCATGAAGGTAAACTGGAATAAACTGTCCTTTTGTATATTACTATTGTACCATAAAAATATATTGAAATAGAAATGGATCAAAACCAACTTGCTGATGTCAATTTACCAATTCCATTCTAATCTGCAGTAATTAATTTCATGTGTGTCTAAGATATTCGTTGGAGCATTTACCGGGATACCTATCACCTGTCTTTATTTGGCGATGGTGTCTGATAAATTGGTTCATGTCCTGTTAGAGATAGACCACATCCGAAAGTCCGTGACGCTCGTCCAAATACAAGTATCTCGTCTATTAAGCTCCATCGAACAGCATGAAAAATTACGGTCATCCATTAGCGGC
The DNA here is from genome assembly GCA_018249155.1 of Panoquina ocola ocola. NCBI lineage: Eukaryota > Metazoa > Arthropoda > Insecta > Lepidoptera > Hesperiidae > Panoquina > Panoquina ocola. The sequence goes on from DWKA01000905.1 coordinate 8,536, forward strand.
ATGATACGCTTGGCTCGTTGATGAATTAACTTTAACAAGTCTAGTGTGTTGATGAACAGACTTCTTTGATTTGCCGACTTTTTTATGTCCACACAAACGTTTTTTTTTACTTGTTCTGTCCACGCTGACAGTCTTTGACATGCAGTAACAAAATGCGGTCTAGATAAGTTTCCTGGTGTGTTTTTTACGTTTCTAGAGTTACTTGGGATTTTTTTAGTATTTTTATCTGCAAAACATTCAGACAAACCCCTTATTTTATAACTATTGAAACAACATTTTATATGAAAACTTTTAATTCCTACAAAAATAGTACAAAAATATTTTTCTGGTTATTTTCTTTCAATGTGGAATGATTCGGACTGGACCAGCTTTTTCATTCTTAAAACATTGTAAATAATTTACAATATGTCTTTTAGAGTTGTGTTTTAAGATATTATTGGCAATTCTTAAAATACTGTGTTTCTGTTCTTAGAACTAAATAGAATTTGATTTGATGACTAATATTTTGTTGAAATGTAGGAAACTAGGTAACGGTAGCTTTTTTGCCATAGTAATTTATGCACAAGTTTATACCGTTCTTAGTGTATTCCGTGTTTATTGAATACAGTTTTTTTTATATCCGGCTATACTTATTATACTTTATAGAACACAGTAACATAAAAGATTTCGGAGGCAATTTTGTTCGACCCAGAATTATAATTGAAATTTTCTAATATTAAGTATTATAGAAAAAAGCAAGAAATAGCTTCCGGTGGTCTAATATTTGGTTTTGGATGCATTGTGTCGATTTCTATTATAAAATTCCCTATCACGGATTACACACGGTCGATTGACGATTCCAAATGTAACGGTAGCTTTTTGCCGGACATCGCGAACTAGTTTTTACTTGCTGGCATCCAAAAGGCGTCCGTTGCCAATTAAGATAATTCTTCGAGACGATTCCTGTATTTCGGCAGAATTTTCACAGCTAAATCATGAATCGTGCAAGAAGTAAATAATTGCAATGATGGTAGAATTTACTTCAGAATGGCTCAGCTCATCAGTCACTTTAACGTGCCTTTTGAACTTTATAAAATTTATTTTTTCAATGCATCTTAACACTTATCTTTTTTGGTGGTTATTACACCACATGAAATTGCGTTTCGTAAAAAATTACGACGTGGCGTGGCTTTCCAATTTTGTAAGCTAATTACGATTTTGAATATTTTTTAAGAACTGTTGTTTTGACGTTTGCTTTTTTTGTTTCAGTTACTGCCACACTACCACCACAGCGGCCTTGGATACCCTTGACCCGACCAAATAGGTCTCGACCTACATGTAAGTATTCCATCATCCCATCTTTTACTCGTCCTCCGTTATCCGTGTCAATGTTGAATTTTGAATTGAGAATATATTAAATATCATTTATTACCTCGTTATCATCGCGAAAAATGGTGTCATTAACGTTATCTTTCGAAATTTTTTAGACTTCATTTAAATTGGTTGGAATTTTTTTCTTGCATTCATTAAAATGTTCGAGTACGTTATTTCATTATTTTATACTTACTCATAAGACTGCAAAATGATTATTCGTTCTGGAATGATATATTATTTCCTGTAATTAATGACTTAAATTCATAGATAAATAAATGGCGCGTCTTTTGTTAAATGATTACAAACTTTATTTAACTTTCAATTTTATATAAATATAAAACACATCGCTTTAGTATCATCAGGATACATAGACTGTAGGTATAATTATATTGACCTGATACATATAGGATCTTTTGTATGGTTAACAACACAGATATAAAGTGATACATGCATTTAAATATGATAGCTTAATCTAAAGTAGTATAACACAACTAGACTCACACTCTGAAGGTTAGCTTTATGCAGAGGATTTTCTATCTAGCACAGTGACAGCAATTAACTTATCGTGAGTGGCTAAAAATAAATAATTGACATAATTTAATTTAACCTTCTTGACATGTTTCATCATAACATGTGGCGGTGCGTTGGGCGCGGCCGTTCATAAATAATGAACGAGGGCCCGCCCAGCGCTCGTTGGTGTAATGTCACGCGCATCTGCATGCGTGCGACGCACTGCTCTACGTCTACCGTCATAATTATCATCCACTGACTGATGGGTTTTTAGATGGTCTTCGAAAATTTGCGTTTCATTTCCAAGTGGGGTGGATGCAAGCAGATTTGTACAATTGGAGACCAAATATATCTCACGCGTGATTTTTCATAAAAAAAAATCCTATTTACCTTAGGAAAGAATTAGGGCCTGAGTAATGATTGAACAGTACTTGCATGTATAAATCATGTAGCATTTCCAAACTGCTAAATCGTCTTCCTTGTTCAGTGAGACGAAGACACTAATTGCCACTAGCAAAATGGTTATTGAATAAACCTTACATTTTGAATTTGATTTCATCGTCCCTACCATTACTTCATGACCTTTTCTGTAAATGAAGTGTTTATTAAACTTCATGTTGCGTTGATTATTAAACGTTAATAACCTAGAATATTGTATACGTATAGCTCTTGTCAGTACCGTTACGGGAGTTTGAATAATTTCAGAGGGCGTAGCCCCTCCTGCTCCTATATTACTGAGCCCAGTCGACAGATGCTTGCCTTTTGTTTCACTGAAGTAAATTACTTCGGATTTGAATTACCAGAAGGTGTACCTACCTAAAATGTCACGATCGGTCATTGATTACTGATTATTTCCTAACCCATGGTGAAGATTCTAAAATTTTGCCAGTAAGTCAAAATCTGTATGATTACAAATATTTACTTTATTTAACAATAACACGTGGGTAAGTTACAAGTACTCCTCACATCGTGATAGGAGACCAGAGCCCAGCAGTGGAACCGATATGGATTGTAATGACGAGTAACAATTCCCTAGCTTTTTTCTCAGTCTGCCTTGATTGTACACCCTCCCGTACGTTGTTAGGGTATAGACATTAAAAAATAATTAAAAAGGTAAATGTTTTTTGAGTTACCTAACTTAATAAAACCAGCTTGATCATCTAGATAACATTCCAAATAATTAGAAGTATTGGCAGTTTATAGTTCTTCCTTGTATTACGAAACTGGCTTTTGGTAAATGTTGAAAATTTAATTTAAAATTTATTTAGTTACGGACTTCGTTTTTTAGTTTCACGAATCAAACGTATAAATTATTATTTCAAAATCCGAAAGCGTGGTAAACAATTATTGCTAACAGTTAACTCCGAGTAACTTCTAATAGATAACTCGTTCTGATAATGATAATAAATAAAAACGTAGCAAATAGAAATCGTGACTGGACTTCGGCTAAAACAATATCGTATATAGAAACCAATGGCGCCTTTGAAATGTCTAATTATCTAACTAACTTATGTGCTGGCCAGGGCTTCGATTCATTATATCATTCTACATTATTGATAAATTCTCTGGTACTGTTGTCAGTTTTAAAACTATTATCAGAACTCAAAAAGATTGATAAAGCTATAAAAACGTTCTGTGTCATTTTGATTCATATTAATGATAGATTGATTCATATAAAATCTCAATTTTTTTATCAAAACTGAAATTAACACATTTAATATTCAATCTTCGTTAGCTTCCGAATCAATTTAAAGTAATCTAAGAAAACCATTAATTTGAAAATTTAAATTAACTGCAATGAACCGTCGAACCGTATTTGTGAATCTACATTATCATAAGAACTCCACAGCGAACACGCGAAGAATTAAAAGGGGTGTGTCACGAAGGTGTTCCGAAGTTATTAATCTTCTCACTTTTACTGCATAAACAACTTATGGAAAAGTCAGTGTAGGTGTGAATACATTAAATAACAGGGTATTAAAGTTTTACAATTAAAATTGCGATGCGAGTTTATGCCAAGCGTTGACGCCACTCGACAGGTCCGCAAGCAGTGGTCAGTTTGTGCACGTCAAGAATAAGTTAAGTGGCTGTTAAAATGTCGTCTCGAGGCACTGTTGCAGTTAAAACGGTGTTAAGTGTTTCGCATAAGCTGGATGTGTTTGTTTATTTATGTGTAATTAATTTCGTAAACGTGCCTAGGTGTGAATCGTTTGCGATTGTGATAATAACTTTTTTACGTAACGTATTAAGGTAATTATATAAAATATGCTGACAGGTGTTGCAGATATTTAATGTGTTTGGTTAGAATTTCGTTGTGACTAGTGGTATTGCCGATTTTAATCTGAGAATTACTACGAAATTTATTTTCCTTTGATTTTAATTTGTTAAAAATAAGTAATCAGGAAAAATCAGCGCTCCTAAGCAGTATAAACTAGAACCCTGCCAGTAAAGTTAGCGAGGAGACAATTTTGTACTTTCTCTTTCAAAAACAACAAACAAAATAATCCTCAACAACTTTATGAGAATTAAATCATTTCGTAAAACATGTAATTTAAAATTAATTTACTTTAAAAATATATTAAAACCATCAAAGACAAAGAAAATGATGCGTATTAAGCCTATAAATTGTCATTCTCGTTGGTCATAAGGTAGAGTTTACCATAACTATGATTAAAGAAGGGATCCTGAAAAAGATTTCATTTATATCACGTATGTATAAATCTCACAACTTAACCCAACAAATTAATGAACCGGCCCTGAGGAGAGGCTAGAATAAATAAATCACAACTTTCAGCAAACTATCTCTTGGCTGGGCGCCGACAGAATTTGCATGTTAATCGTTTTGGTGCAACTCGTTAATGTCCATCCATTTTGCATAATTTCTTTGAATAAAAATTGTGATGTACAATTTCCTAGATTGTTTCTGAAAGTAAGTGAAATCACTAATTTAGCTTTTATAGGTTGAAAAGTTATCCATTTTTTTGTATTCATACTTCAGTGTCGGCTAATTTATCTTGTCATTTTGAGTATTAACTTCTCTATAAGTATAAGTATGTATTATTACTGACGAAATTTGCAATTAAAAACTAGGTAGCAACCGTTCCGCTCCACCGATCATTTTGCTATTCAAACACTTAGAGCTGTCACGTGCTGTGAGCTCGTCACGTCCAACACTCATTTGTATTTGCTACGTGATAGTTTCGATTCAATTCTAATTTGTCTTTTTGTCTTATTTCCTTTCAATTTAACCTCTTATTCGTTTCAATTTGGATATCATTTTGTTAAGCCAGTTCTGAATTTAAAGCAGTCTTTGTTACTACGGCTTTGGCTTTCATGAAAATTTACTGCTTATTTACCGTCGTCTTTTAGGATCAGACATAAGCTTCATCTGTGATTGGATTGAAGATTTGTAGAAGAAAAATATAAGAAACTCTTATCGTTTGTATATTTAATATCATGTATGTTTAAATGATATGGCTTTCCATTTTATTTTATGGTTCTTTCCACTGATCATTTTAAATTCGATGGCGCTGTGACAAATTAAAAACTAGTTGAATCAATCCTAGGCATGGAATGCAAATGTTGAGCTATATTATCTTCTTATTGTATTTGTATATAAAAACCAATTGCTGTTCGTTAGTCTCGCTAAAACTTGACAATGGCTGGATAGATAGGCGCTACGAAGTTTGCCGGGTCGGATAGTACGTACATAAA
>DWKA01000906.1:0-14112 GCA_018249155.1 Panoquina ocola ocola
GGGGGCGGGCGGCGGCGGAGGGGGGTGCGCGGGGGGCGCGGGCTCGGCGGCGTCGGGCACCGTGTGCTTGAGCTCGCCGAACGTGTAGCTGGTGCGCTTGGCGGAGCGGGCACGCGCGCGCGGCGCCCAGCAGAAGGGCTGGCGCGGCTCGGCGCCCGCCGACATCGGCATGGCCAGCTGCAGCCGCGACCGCGTCAGCTCGTTGTCGCTCAGCTGCCGCTTCAGCTTGTCCTTGCCCACCACCAGCTGGAAGCCGCGCAGGCTGCCGTCAGCGGGCGCGCGGGCCAGCTCGGCCTCGCTCAGCTGCCGCCGCAGCGTGGCGCGCGAGCCGCCGCCGGGCCGGCTGCTGCCCGACGAGCTGCTGGTGTTGGTGCCGCAGGTCTGCGCGCCGTCCCGCCGCAGGGTCTCGATGATGTTGTAGAAGTGCTCGGGCTCGGTGGAGCTGCCGGCCCTGGACCGGCTCACATTGCTTGTGCTGTGCCGGTGCGGGCGGATCTGGGCGCGCGGGAGGTGGCCGTAGCTGCTCTGGCGCGAGATGACGGCGCCGGGCTGCCGCCGCGGCATGCTGCAGCTCTTGGGCACGAAGGCGTCCTGCGTCATCATCACGTTTTCGTACACGTGAGTGTTGTTGTCGAAGTCCTCCTGAGATATGAGATTCTGCTTGCTCTCGGTGGTGTCTCGCTTCTGGCCGACCGAGTTGCTCTTCTTGTGCCCGCTGCGAACCTTGAGATCGGGCATTCTTTTACCCAGCTTGCAGTCGCTCGCGCTGCGCGGCAGGAGATTTGCGTACCCGTGATCGTCATTCTCCGCACCTTGGGACTTGTCACTTTTGTTAAGGTTAGGAGGCGTTAAGTTCTCTGGAATGTTTTTGGAAGCGTTGGAATGTTTTGGAACTTTGGATGGAGGATTAAATTTTGCAGGATCTATGGCGCACGTCTGCTGAGGTAGGACGTCATGGCGTTTTCTATCTACATCGGGTTTGGACGACTTATCAAGAACGACTTTCGTTTTATCGCTCTTGCAAATTTTAACACTAAACCGGAACGGCGGCTTGAACACGACTTGCAGTCGAGCTTTTTCCCCGGAGAGAAGATTGGTTGCACTCTTGGACGGTCTGGTCTTTCGTGTACCTTTCGGGGCGGGCCTGTGCGCCGCCCTGTCGTTGAGCCCTAATGGAATCGATTTCGATTTGGGAATGGCAGTAGGCTGCGGTGAGCTAAGGAGCCACTTCTGAACCTTCGTCAATGCTTCTGTATCTTTAGTCGGGGACGAAGGATGTTTTTGCATCGAGCTGTAATCGATAGTCTCCTTCTTCATCTTCATTTTTCGCTTCTTCACTTTGTTCTTGTGCTTCGATAGAATCACGTGTTTAGGAGACTTGCCTTCAGCGTTTGTTACGATTGCTGTATTTTCTTTTGTGACTTTAAGAGATTCATCCATCTTTGGCTGCGCGCTTGGTTTCTGGAAGCAAAATAGTCAATATAATTTAATGACTTCGTAATATAACTATTAAATGAATTCGAGGGATGTGAAATGCATACCCGTTTTTTGATAGCGTGTGACGGCGATCCTTTGTCCCCTTTTTGGTGATCTTTCTTGTTACGGTAAGCTCTGGTACGGAGTGCGACTTTCTTTTTAAGAGGAACTTTAGACCTGTAACAATGTTATTAAAACAATGCTTAATGGGAACTTACTTCCAAGTTACGAAACATTGCATTCTAAGACCACTATCATATTCTACTCAGGAGCAAATAACGCACGAAATTTTAATCTTCTAATTGAATAATTGCCCAGTACCATAGTCTATACTATAGCTATGCTCTCTCGTATAACGCTGTGTACCATAACTGTGGTACCTAAAATGTGTGATTACAAAATAAATAGACACAAAATAGAGCGCTTGCCCCCACTATGTTACCTGACAGCCGTGTGGACGATGAGCCCCTGGTCCGTGGCGTCGGGCAGGCGCACGGTCTCGGTGGTGGACGAGTGGATGATGGTCACCGACTTCAGCTTCTTGCTGTGCCGCCCGAGGAACCGCGTGCTGGCCACCTGCGGACATACACGTACGTATGATAAGTATATACATATTATAATAATTTTGATATTTCATAAAAAATAAATCGTTTCGCGGTGTTTGTGGTTGCATTCCTCCGATACATTTCGATATTTTTTGTGTATATTTTGTAGATATGAGCAAAGGTTGTAATTGTTGTAAAATATACTTTATGGTATTACAGGATTATTTTTTTGGAATCAATAAATTTACATTAAACCAGAATTTACCATTAAAAAATACTGATAACCACAAATAAAATAAAAAGCAAGTATCACTTAAAATATTAATTTTAAAATATAGAACATTTAAAAACAGATTGTACAGCAGCAATCAATTCCGTGAAATACAAGTTAATTACATAAAATACTATGTTTCATGATTAATGGTCTCCATTTTTGTGATGCTGATACTAGTCACTAAAACACATTGACGCTTTTAAAAACGTGACAGAATTATAGTTCCATTAAAATTCCACACGATGATAATATGATTCACATCTAGCTGAAATACCAGAGTTAGAAATGAAGAGAATCTTGGAATAAAATGCTGAAATGAGAGCACACTTCTAGCATAACAAATTCTTCGGTACCTTGCGGTTGGACCGCGGAAAAATAACACATACTTGAGCTACGTCCCAGGGATATTATTGTATAACGTCGTGCATAATTGCTGCGTCTAGTTTCTTGCAAGTTCGCTAGAGAACAAAATAATAATAAAAAAACATGTCAATCACTTGGTACACAAACACTAGTTAATGCGATGTGTTTCATAAGGTTGCTTCAATACATAATTTGAAGAGCCCAAATCGATTTTTATACGAAAGCCTTATACCTACATAGAAAAAAAAATCACTTGCATCATAAAACTACACATATTCTTTCAGGAGAACTAAATCGAACAGTCGCTTTCAGGCAGTACGATCATTAATTACCAACTGCGTCCTCGCCTTTATCCTCCTTGAAAGGACATGCTAAGCCGAGGTCCGAACCTGTATCTGACCGCTACCTCAATAATTTGTCGTCTGTGGTGTTAATGAACAAGTCGTTTTAATGTTTCGTAAGATAAATCTCAGCTCATGTCCTCAAAAGCTCCAAATATCATTTCGAAAAAAAAGTTTATAATGAAACAGTCATGGATCAAGAACTTGGCAAGACGTAGAAAGAGACATTAGAAGCGCAGAAGTGGTTATGTTCTGCGCATCTGTCTCTTTCAGTTTCTTGCCAAGTTCCTCGCCCATGACTATAATAATTAAGTCATACTGACCAACAAAGCGACGACGGCGAGCAGGATGAGCAGCACGGCGTACCAGTGGCGCAGCACCCAGCGCCGGAAGCCGGCCAGGCTCTCGTCCGACAGCAGCAGCTTGCGTAGCGTGGCCAGCGGGCCCGACGGGTCCACCTCGCGGCAGCGCTGGAACACGTCGCAGTACCTGCCAGGCACAGGCAGATGCCGAGTTAATTTTATTATATTATAACAGATTTTGCTGCATATTGTGACGTCATAACCCGGGGCGGGTTATGACCCCTCCCCAAAAAAAACCCAGTCAAGGTAAGGTTATCAAAACTTTGTAACGAACAGGTCAATCGTGGTCATCGACTTTCCTATTCTTAGTTTGATTACACTATACATGCCCGACAAATTGTCCTCTGGCAGTGAGCCCGTAGAAAGTTGGGTAAACATGAGGATAGTTAGTACGGGGCCATTATGAGATACCAATCTTCCCGGGTAAACCCTGTACCAATCGTATCACCCATACTCTATCTATAGTCTATAGATACACAATAATTCTGATCATTCAATCCTATTTGTGGCGACAATAGAGAACATTATAATAATATTATATTTCATTACCCGTTGTAATCATTACACGGCGTGCCCGGCTTAGCGTACATGTCAGGCACGTCATAAGGCGCGGCGTTCCAGTGGAAGGAAGACAGGCAGGCGCCGCCGGGCCGCCGGCAGCACAGCTCGCACGCGGCGCGCGGGTCGTCCTTACGCGCTGCGCACTGGCACGACTCCAACCCGTATGCGAGGCAGATTGAGCCCGTGCACTCCTGGTAACAACGAGTATTGTTTACGGATTTATCATAGGGTAATACATTCATAGGGAAGACGTAGAAAGATACATCAGGTGCGCAGAAGTCGTTTTGTTCTGCGCATCTAACTGTCTCCTTCAGATTCTTGCTTCAACTTATCACTTGCTTCGGTGAAGGAAAACATTGTGAAGAACCCTGCACACCTGAGAGTTCTCCATAATGTTCTCAAAGGTGTGTCAAGTCTGCCAATACGCACTTGGCCAGCGTGGTGGACTATGGCCTGTACCCCTCACAATGCGTGACTCGAGCCCAGCAGTGGGACGATTATGGGTTGTAATGATGATGATCACGCTAGTGCCATTGTTACAGTTTAGGCCAAGCACCTTGGCAAGTCGTAGAAAGAGACAGATAGATGTGCAGATGTCGTTTTTAGGTACCGATCCAATCACGATGAAAATGGAGGGGCCATTTTTAAAAACGACTTCTGCGGATCTATCTCTTTTTACGGCTTGCCAAGGTTCTTGGCCAAAGCTATTTCTGTCTTACCCCCATGAAACAGACAAGTTCCTTGTCGCAGCGCGTGCGGTTGGGCTTGTGGCGCGAGGCGGGGCAGGCGGCGCGCTTGCCGTCGCAGTGCGCGGCGTCGCGGCACCCGTTGTCCGAGCGGCACTTGTCGCCGAACTTCAGCGTGCACGACGCCGTGCAGCATGGACCCTGGGGGGACGATTGAGTTGTATGTTGAGGATAAGGTCATAGAGCAAGGTCTTATAATAAAGATTATAGAGTAATTTGGGGTAAGTAAGTAAGAAATATATGTTTAGAAGAGGTTCGAGCTAACGACCTATCGAATTAATCGACAGATTCTGAATGTGCATAAAAACATTAGGTACTCTTTATTTTTACAATATAAGAGCATATTTTGTATGTGTTTTACAGAATATCTAATAACCCTTTTTCGTACTTATTCATGTGCTATGCTATTACAATTACTAGTAAGGTTTAACGGCTGATGGATATGCGTCAGTATATTTTAGAATATGATAGAATAGACTGTACTATATGGCTTCAAAGTAAAGTCGGGAGTTCACAAGCACGTTCACTAAGCAACCAACCTGGCTGGGGCTGCACACGCTGTGCTCGGTGAGCGTGCACGGCTTGTAGTGCGGGCGCGCGGCCTGCGGGCGGCAGCACACGTCCGTGCACTCGGCCGCCCAGCCGCAGTCGCACTCCTCGCCCTCCTCCACCACGCCGTTGCCGCAGATCGCCGGTTGCGGCTCTGCGAACGGGTAAGACCGTATTATATAACTGAAGCTGGTATATATTTTATACACTCGTACAGTTTTTTGGCCAGTTGGACTGAAAAGCTGAAGAGGACAGCGGGCACACACTCAGATTCAGAAAGTTCAGGACCGGTAGGTTGGGCCATGCATGTTAGGGAAAACCTATGAAGAACAGTGGACACGCAAAAGCTGATAGATGAGCTTACAGTTTTTCCATTTACAGAATCGCAGAATCTCTGCGCAATCTTTCATACTTTAGGCACACTATTAGCTGCTCTTATGTAGTGTTGTAATGAAGTAAGTTTACCGTTGACGCTAAGGAAAATCGGAGGAGTTTGCTGTCCATTAAAACAAAATTTATTTGCCCTCCCCTCAATCCGTTTGGACTAGAAGCTCCAAAATTCCGTAATACACATGTGATAGCCCTGCTTCGATTACCTGTGAAGCAGCCCTTGGGCGATCGCGCCTTGTTGTTGAGCACGGGGTCGATGGCGCGCAGCGAGCACGGCGAGAACTTGTTGTTGTTCTTGCGGTCGCCGCTGGTGGCGCGCGCGAACATTATGTAGTTGCCGTCCTCGCCGAACGGGGTGCACACTTCTGGGTCGTGCTGGAAATTACGGTTGCAATTTTAAGGTCAATTACTTTGGCAAAACAAAGAATAATACCATAGTAAATGCATATTAGACACACAAATGAGCAGACGGTTCACCTGATGGTAAGTCACCACCTCTCATGGACATTAGCAATACCTGGGGCTACACCAAGGCGATGTCATCTTCATACAGGTAAACCGAATATGGTGTGTGTATGTGACAAAAATTGTTTCTACTATGCTTTTAGCTGTCATAAAGTTAGTCAGTGTGTGTGTGCGATGACACATAAGTACGTACACACCGTTTACAAACAAACCGTGTTCATCGCCTATGTAGGAAGATTATCCTTCTTATTTGCTTTGACTATGATAATGTGCTTCAAAAACTTAATACAGTTTACGTAGCTTACATGTATATTCGAACCTGAGATGTACAAACAAAATATACCTCCTGTAGAGAGTAGGGTATCTACGGCTGATTTCTTGTTACATATTTAGTGTGAGAGACTGCAGTGTAGCCGGCAAACAAGGTGCACGTAGTGTGTATCAAATATGCAATGAATTCGTGGCATGCGAGCCTCGCCAGACACCTCTGGGAGACATCGCTAACAAATCTCGAAGACGTATTTGTCGACTAACTTCAGTGAATATTGCATGGTCGTCGTATTCACATGTGCTCATATTCCATGCGTTTCCTCATCAGAGATCATGGCCTATGACTACGCACGTTTGCATCGTATAATCAATAGTGCTAAAATTATAATGCTTGACAACCTGTTGACCTTTTGACGACCATGAAGCTATGTTTGCATTTGCCAGGCTACACAGTTCCTATTCTTATTTATGTTTTGTTGGTATGCTAGGTAGTGGTCCATGATGTGATAATATCCGTGACACAAGAAAACTTAGCGCGAGGTGGATGCGTGGAGGGTGCGAGTAAGTAGACATCACAGGTAGATATAGTTAGATCAGCATTGACTGTATGTACTGTAAATGTCACTAGTCAGTTTAAGAGGGAAATAATGTTGCGCTGTTAAGAAAACTTTAAATCTAACAGTCCTAAACCATATCAGAGGCTTTATCAAGGGTACTCTCTAGGCCTCCTTAATCACGAGACCTGCCTGGCAGTACGTGGCTAAAGTGTGAAGTGAAATCTACTCACAGGTGATCCGAAGTTGTGACCGATCTCATGGGCCAGCGTGACGTGCGACACAGCGGGCGGCACGTGCTTGCCGTAGTTCAGCAACGTGACGATGCCAGTATTCAGGGATTTCATGCTGCCCCGGTAGTGCTGGGAATATAGTTGTCATGTTACTGGACAGTGGTTATATAAAATACTCCTAAATTGCACTCAAAAACATACGTAAACTATATAGTTTAGAGAAACTAATTAAGTCTAATTTTGTAGAGACGAGAAATTGTAGTGGTACGAGCCAATTTCACCATCGTCGATTATATCAATTCCAAGCGAGGGATGTGATGATGCTCTGTAACAATTCTAACTGTTATTATATTCCTTATAATACCTATGCCTTTTACTTTCGGTAAAGCGATATCCGTAGTAAAAAAATATATTTAAGAATTTCCAACACGCTATGGAAAAAATAACGTGAAAGTATTCAGCGCGTACTTACCCCGTTTTTTTCACAAACGCCGCCGGCATTCTTAAGATCTCCCGTCCACGCCAATCCCAAGGTACCCATCTCAAAATCTCTGTACGTAAACATGTAAGCGAGGCAGAAAGCGTCGTAGTCCTCCTCTGAAAGGTTAAAATAATAAAATCATTGCCTGAAGAAAAATATGAAATATAAACAAAACAAATAATTCATTTATATGTAGTTTAAAAACTAAAAATATAAGAATTTCGCTGTCTGCCAACCCTAGTAATATAATAACATCGTCATGGGAATTAAAGCGATAGGTAAAATTTCAATTTCGTAGGTTCTAATAAAGCTTGTAAAACTTGATCCAAACAAATAAAATATTAATGAAATAAAGGCATTGCAAATTAAAATGTTTTTAAAAATTAAACTAAGACAAAAGGAGTTTTAATTGAAGTGGGATAGTATCTTCCCGCTGTTTCCAGCCTGTCCCTTCTCCCTAAGCTCCTATGTGAAAGTTGAAAGCGCTCGTCAAGAACGTTAACAACAATTTAACTTGTTAAAATAATTCACCAAGAGAGCAATTGCGTGTAATAATTGTGTTCTGACATACAATTTGTTCAACACTCACAAACAGGTCAAGAGGTTACTTCAAAAGTAATTACCAGAAAAAAGCTCCAAGTACTTTTCAACTCCGTAATTGTTTGGAAATCGATACGCGGGGTCTTTTAAAGCGTCCAACGTGTGCACCTTTATTCTCTTGATCATAAATGTTATATTATCCGGCTTCCCGTCCTGGTTGAAATCTGGAAATATAATTGACGTTGAAATAACATAGTTATGAAACTTTTATTAAGTTTAATGGATTGCAGTAAACATAAGTGACTACGCTTCGAATGATTAAGTGTGTATTTATGGCCTATGAGTATTCGTCAAGTTATGAACCGTACTTTCGTTAAATCGATTACATGAATGCGCTATTTATATTTTAGTATATGTAGGACATAGAAAATCCTTTATAGATAAAACATTGTGCATAAAAGGTCCTTTGACATCAATGGCCATCATTTCTGGTCATTGAACAGGAAATACTCACCAGTAACTTTGTATATTGCGTTAACTTTCTGCACATGGCGCGTCATCACTTCTATGCACGCTTCTTCTGACCCGTATCGTTGGAAGAACATGTGATCGGCTTGTAAATATACGAGACAAGTTGTTTTCCTGGGATCCACTGTAGCTCTTTTGTTGACGTGCCTGCCATCATCTGTGCCGTTGGCCAGTAGCACCGGATAACCTATCGGTTCCTTCTTAACGATATCCTTACTAACAGTAACTACACCGGCCTTAGTTTTTATCACTTCGACGTGGGTCTTTGGTTCCGAATCAAGTCGCACTTTAGTAATGAGGTTGCTCTTATCGATTTTGGTTTTCGGTTTCCTCGTACTGAACTTATCGAAGGGATCGCTGTTGCTAGTGTAAGGGACGTCTAAGTCTAAGGGTAAATCAGGGTTTTTCTTTGGCTCGTCGTCCTGCATTTCGTCCTCGGGTAGCCATCGCTTTTTTCGTCTGTTTATTTCGCTGCCCAAGTCTTCCGTGTAATTGTTAAAGGGTATTTCTTTTGCGTTTCGTTCGTCTGTATAATTAAAAAGTTCCCCTTTCTGACCGAGAGTGCCTTTGATGTGGAGTAGATGCGAGGCGCAGGGTGGTGCGTCCTCGTTATCTTGGGGATGTTCCACGTCCGATCTTCTATAGATAACGCTATGCATGGACGGATGGTCGACGTTGTACCGGGACAACGGTTCCACGTAGTACTCTTCTGTGGGCGTCCATATTGTCCCATCGAAGAGGCCGTCCGCTGTAATGATGCCGTATACGTGTGACGCGTCGTCATCTGAAAAAAATATATTTCGGAATTTTATATAACGTATCAACATAGCTAGTTAACTAGCCATTGATTACAATTAGTTGCGCTTTGTTAGGTGGTAATGTAATAGCTGTAACCATTTGCAAAACCCTACGCAATATACACAAATAATTAATTCATAATATACCTATGTATTTACGATGCCTACTTTACAATAAACAACGTGATATATAAATCGACTCCAAATTGTCTAAAGTTAATGAAGTTCTCTATATTTTGCTTTACGTGCTTATTCAAGCGATGCGATGACTATCCTGAAAATAAGCTTTTGAAATACAAACAAGCAGGGGACGTTGAAATAAATGGACGGCGATATTTTATGCAAACTAATTCGAGGTGCTCGGGACTGCCGAATGAATTAAAATCACAACTTGCAGTCGCAATAGGAGGGATGGAGACCGCTCATAAATAACTGTAATTACAATCCCATCCCCTTATTACCTCATATTCATTTTATTAACAAAAAAACAAGAGTAAATTCGCATTTTTCTAAGTGAAAAACAATGTCTAAAGGTTTTATAGAAAATTAAGTTTTTTCAGAAACAATTTCCATTCAAGGAACGTAATATCCTTGCGATAGGAGTAAAAGACTTTTAATGAGGGCGGGCGTTTGAATGGAATTTAAAACAAATGAGCTCGAGTCAGTCATGTGTAACTCGACGAGGCATCAAGGGGAGAGACTGCGTAACTCGTTTATAAAGTATCTTTGGCTGAATTTTGTAAGGAATGGATGAAATACATTTTAGATGAATGATTGATATGTTAATGTCAAAAATGGGCATTTTGAGATGTTCTTTGTGAAGTTGTAATATTAACTCCCTTATAGATTTATTGATAAAGTCTAAAGTACATTATTTTGTACATTATTAAGCATTTATATGGCGTTATTTATTATATCGACAGATTGCGTTAGAAAATACTTTTTTAGTAACACTTTGCTTGTGATAATACCTAATATGATACGAGTAGATACAACAATAAGGTTTCTTATGCTCTTTAGCATTATTGATTTATAATTTGCAAAACAAACTGTACTTAATCATATTATTTAAAATATTTTTCAGAGTATTTCACAAAGAACGCTGGAAGACAAATGACAAGCACGTCAGAACAGTAGAAAAGGATAGGGGAGACGTGTTGTTTGTATTTATTTTAATACACTCAAACTCCGAAGAAGCATACTCCATTAAACTTGTGAAGTAATTTCATCAAAATTCACTTTGCCTCCGCCATACCAGATGGGTCGCACCTCGTAATTCCGTTTTATTAAGTTACTCACTGAATATAGAAGTTTCTTCAGCTCCTGTTTAATTTATTGTTTCAACGCCTTCAAAATAACTGTTAGCATACGTGCAGGTTCACACATATCATAAATTATATCCTTCAACTTTTAATTCACTTGAAACATTGTGTTTTGGCGAATTTACCTATATGACCAATTTGGATAATGTACCTAATGTATTACCCAAGTATTATTGAAAATAAATAAATTAAGCAGCACCAGTGCAATAAGTTTTAGTGTAAACGTTGGACAAATTAAAAGGAAACATGCTATCAAGTTGAGTTACTCATCGTAGACTAAGAATTTTTGAATAAAAAAATATACTAACAACATTGTGTTATACTTTGCAACATGTTATTAATAATGACAAGCGATGAAGAACGTAAAGCGGAACACATAATAAAAGAAAACAATTTAATTAATGTCGCCGACGAGCAATTACGGCAAGGCTGAGATAAGAGCCCGCAATGGCCACGTACGGCGCGCTATAAATCCCGCCGGTAATAATTGTGTTTTTGAGAGAGAAGTAAATGCCCAAGGAAATCCTATTTCGACCGACTTAAAATATAAATTAAGAAACAGTAACGAGGAAAAATGTATTACAAAACTAAGAACGGTTCTGCACAAATGCAATGAGAAAAAAAATGCCTATGTCGCTCGATAATAACGTAGCATACGCAACATAATGGATCTTCCTACGGGAAGAAGGTTAAATTCTTCAAGGTAAAGTCACTAATGTATTACAATGACATACTTATAACAGAAAAAAGTGATATTTGAAGGAGAGCTAACTTATCAAGTGATTGTCAAAAAGCATCGTTCGAAACAAGAATTCCTGGGACTTTGAAACCTGAAACCTTCCCGGGTGGAATTCCATAAGCATAGAATTATAAGTTAGGATAAGCGCCAGAGTTTCCTCAAACGATGACAGTGGGATGAAGTTCGATGGAGATTCGCATCATGTATTAGATAAGGTTGCGTCAATTGGCGCAAACGACCCGCGCACGTGACCTGCTTCGCTGACGCTTCCTGGCTGTAGGGTTAGTACAGCTCTCAACAATCCGTCGTAATAACTTAATAATTAATTAAGGAACTCATTGTAAGCAGAGTTTAATTACTAGATATTAAAAGCAAACTCGTTGAAGTGGTTATAATACAAGTGGTCATGATTATAGCAGATATTTAAGATTAATATGGGGGTTTTCATAAGAGCAATAGAATTGAAAACAGTAGTTTTAAGAACTTTGTCTGTCTGTACGTTTTACGTGTCATCCCAAAATTACAGACATAAATTGGAGGTGGTTTAAATAATCTATATTTGAAAATGTTCAACTTAAGGACTGTTGAATGTTTCATCTCGATACCATCATTTTGGTAGCCGAGATATAAATTTCATCGAAATTCATTTATCCGTTTTTGCGTGATTGAGAAACAAACATATAAATATACAAACTTTCACATTTATAATACCTACTAGTGACCCGCCCTCGCTTCGCTTCGGGAAAAAAATCTCACTTCCATACAAACTTTCAACCCCTATTTAACCTCCTTAGGGGTATAAAATCATAAAATCCTGTCTTAGTGAGCATTTACGCACCTAAAAGAACCCGCATGTAAAATTTGAAACTCCTAGCACTTGTAGTTTCTGAGATTACGTGATGAGTGAGTGAGTGACCTTTCGCTTTTTTTACGCGCGATTATTAATTAGTATGGCTATTTAAACAATTTAATAGATATGGTAAAATTATTTACTATGCTAATGCAAGTACATAGGATGCACCATTTATTAGACGGGTCTGGACCGTCTGGAGGATGGATAGCTTAAAAATATTTAATGCAAATAAAAGACAAGTGATAAAGTTACATATGACATAATATGTAGAATTCGCAACAAAAATTAAGCAAATTATAAATATTTTTCAGATTAAATTGAATTTAGCATAAACTTATAGAAAACTAGCTGCCCGCCCTCGCTTTGCCTCGGAAAGAATATAGTACAATGTGCTGTTCCTCTGCTATTCATCTTAGCGTGATGATATATAACCTTATAGACTTTCTAGTCTAGATAAATAGGCTATTTAACACTAAAAGATTTTTTCAAATGGGTCCAGTAGTTCCTGGGTAATCCCAGCGCGTTCAAGCAGGCAAACAAACAAACTCTTCAGCTTTATAATATTAGTGTAGATATGGTAGTTTTTAGACATGATTATGTATACTTACAAGTTTCTATAGTACGGATTCTTAGTAGTCCCCCCAGAGTATCCCACCCGAGTGCGGATGACGCCCAGCGTGGCGCCAAACAAGGAGTCGTTGGACCAGAAGCAACCCATGCCAAAGGTGGCCTTTTTTGTCGGTATGTCCACATGGTGAAGTAGATTGGCCTGGGGAATTATAACAGGTAATTTATTAGTGGGAAATATTTCTATATATAGGCAATTGCAAGTAGCTTAGAAAGATGTAGAGAGAGGCAGTCAGATGCGAAGAGCTATTTTTTTCGATTTTATGCACGTGTTTTTAGAAAAAACGACTTCCGTGCATCTAACTGTCTCTTTCTTTGTCTTTCCAATTTACTTGCAGATACTTGCAGACTGTAGTTTTAATGCATACTCAGAAACCTGTATGCTCCTCTCTTGATGAAGTTAGTTAAAAACTAAAGCGATGTGTACATCTTGTGCATAAGTGTATCAATTATATCTATATAATTACATTATTTTGAACGTGAAATTTTAATTTAGATATTAAATTAAGACATCAAAAAGATTATTGAACTGCTGAACGAATTTGGGAGTAGGTTTCGCTGTTGTGTTGAAGCCAGCTTGAAGTAACACTTAATATTTGTTTTTTATCGACTTGTATAAAAATATTGTCTGAAACATTTTTGTTTAAAAAATAAATTTAAAAAAGTGTTTTGTATACTAAGGAATGGGCTATTCCTGACTTCCTGGCTAGGACTGCTATCTTTAGTATATTTTAAATAATTCTATACATCTTTTGTCATTTAGAAATGTACTTTTGTCGTCGTCAGACCGTCTTCTAACAAAGTCAATAGCTAACTTTTTATTAGTAAACTGTTCGATCCTAAATTGTTAATGAAACTATTATAAAACAGTTTGTAAAAATGAAAATCGTCATTACCGTCACCAAGAACAGGTTTCTAAGTGTTTGTTGTGATTGTGTTTTTGGTTGTCTTATAGTAAAGTATATTAGTTAAAGTATAAACTAACTAGTGGCCCGCCCTCGCTTCTCTTCGGGTAAACCTCTCCTATTTATCTTAGCGTGATGTTATATAGCCTAAAGCCTTCCTCGATAAATGGGCTATCTAACACTGAAAGAAT
>DWKA01000907.1:0-14111 GCA_018249155.1 Panoquina ocola ocola
AACAAATATTTATCTGTCACATAAATATCTGCCCCGGCCGGAAATCGAACCCGGGACCTCTAGCTTCGCAGGCAGGGGCACTACCAACTAGGCTACGGGCCCGTCAAAAAAAAATACACCAACAACAGTGCGGGACATATGAATGTCACTTGGTAAAGTCATGGGCAAGTAACTTGGAAAGACGTAGAGACATTAGATGCGAAAAAGTCTTTTTACTCTGCTTTTTGTTCAACGTCTTTATAGTGTAGTGTAGACGTACGCATTTATGTAACTAATGTAACCCTTAAAATTGTGTACGTCAGGTTCAAAAATTATTTTAATAGTCCACACTATTTTGTCTCGGTGGATGAACGGAGTACCTGTAACCTATCTTGAAGCAAGTACAGGACGCTAGCGACTTGTGATTTGGAATATGTTTAGTCAGTAAAATATTTTTTATTATTTATTTTATAACCGCGAGGGTACCCATCTCACCAGCACAGAGAAGAAGAAGGGATGGCAGCAGATGCCGAGGAAGCAGAACATGAGGTACACGCCGTGGTAGAGGAGCTCGGGGTCGCTGAGCACGTGCCGCGTGGACTTGGACAGCGTGCCCTGGTTCCCCATGATGCTCACCAGGTGGATGCCCTTCACCACTATCTGGAATTATATTTAAGTGAAACACGTTCTGATAATTCTCATAGTTCAGATTGAACCAAAATCATAAATAAAAAAAAAATTTACTTGAAAATTCCGAAAATGACAATTAATTAGTATTACTGCTACATTTGGGTCCCAATGCGTTATTTAGCAAGCTAACAACGATACTACGTAATTCTAATTGACTTGTGTTTTGATCATACAAGGGATATAGAAAACTTCGAAAGCGCGATTGAGACTTCTGGTATAAAGAATATGACACATCAAAAACAGTAGTAGGTATATCAAAATCAGAAAAAACGTCACATATTTTTTTAAATCTACCAGCATTTCGGAAAGTTGCTTTATCATTTTATTATTGGTACGTGTATATATATAAGTTTTTTCTCCTTTTTTCTTCTTTCTTGTGTTTCATTTGTTTTGTTTATTTTTATACTAACATAGGCTAAATTGCTTTTATTACTAACCCATGTGCTGTTTGTAAACAATTAACATAATGTTTAAGAAATGTGTAACAACATAAATATGGACTTTAAGATGGTTTGAAAATCTTAACTTACTAAAATGGCCATAAAAAAATAGGGGTTGGTGATAGAAGAGTGAAAATCTAGGGTTTTGTGTATTTTTTAATGCCATATTATAGAAAAATAAGCAGAAAGAAATCTCGTCAAAAAAATTAAAAAAAAAATTTAAGGGTGAACAACACTTATCACTTAGGGGTATGAAAAATAGATGTTGGCCGATTCTCAGACCTACCCGATATGCACACAACATTTCATACAAATCGGTTCAGCCGTTTAGGCTCCTCCTACGGTAACTTACATTGTGACATGGAAATTTTATATATTAGATTATTATGACTAAGAAAGAAGTAACAATAGTAAGTTCGACGAAAATACTTTCAAAGACATGAAGTAACTTAAGTTAAAATAAAAACATAGTAGGTACTTCATTATTTATTAAAAGGTGCAAAAAATATTCATTGTACATTATTTAACACATTTTTTAATTTAATTGTAAAATTTGACAACCCTACACTAAACGGTAGATGGTAACTAAAACCCGACAGGGGTTGTAATGACCGTCGGACAGCGTTCCGTATTTACCTAAAACAATTAACGTGTTCACCGCCGGGGCTACGACATCGACAAAATATGGATACAAAAATTGGAGAATTCATTTCAACGTGCGTAATTAACCGACTTTAGTGTTCAAGTGTTGACATTACTCAATGTAAGTAAAATATAAAATCTTCAATTTTGTGTTTTTGAATGTGCTTCATTTGCCTGAGTTTTCTTGTCTTGCCTCTTCAACATCGAAAACATAATATTATTATTATACAAAAGTTGTAGGTATTAACTAATTAGCACGTTACGAGTTTTCTATAAATTGAAACAAAACTCTAAAATCTAAATCAAAACTGAAAAACAGATTCGCGTTGTTATATTATGGACAGTATTCGTCACATTGTGAAAATTCCTAGGATCTTTTATATGCACACAAAATGTAAAACCGTTTACACTATTGTATTCCTTCGGCATCCCCCACTGCATTCCATGCAGGAATGTTGGAGAGTTTAACGTCTTGAAAATTTAATAGCCAAGAATCTCAAGGCATCGGACCGCACTGAGAGTAATAGAATAGAATTTTACTTAACCCTTTACAATAAAAAGACGTAAGTAAAAATATTTCTGTTTATTTTTATTACCTTAAATTCTTAAGCGAAAGTTTTTCTAATAGTTGAAAACGTTTATAGTAAATGGACAGTTTTTATGATTTATTTTTAGTTAAAGGCAATTTTACAGTTCAATGTTCTAGCAATAGTAATTATAGTTGCTAGTTATTTTATATTCACCTTGAAAACTATACTACGTTAATCATTTTATGTGTAGCTAAGCATTGATTTCTCTTCTATTAATAGCTTGACACCAATACAACATAGAAACAAAGATTATAAACAGCTAATAATGAAGTAAATGCTCTAATCTACTTAATATTAACCCACGTGACTGCTAAGTTTATCTTTATCTTAAAATACCTTCTAGACACGGAGACGGCCAAGAAAGATTAGTACAACAATAACCGTTTAACCAACCTCATTGATCCACCTAAGATAGATATAGATAGAAGTAATTTATTAGATCAATATTGTTGGCGGGTCTAGCCGCTGGGGCCATAATGGTTATCGCCCCAAAGGTTTAATTACCCACTCGATTCGAGACAATGGTTAATAAGAAACGATGCCTCAGCACTATCCCCTTGATTTATCGAGCCATATTCGCAAGTTTCGCAAGAGATTAGATGAATTACCAACTACAAACAACTGTACGATAGGTAGATACTACCTATTAGTAGTCTATTGCAAGGGGTGGAAAAAGTAATGTAATAACAATTTATAACGATCATGTTTATTATCCATATTTTTATGATGCTTTCATAATTTTGTCGATATTTTAACCCAATTAGATCTTTGTTACGGTTGAATTACGGCGGCACGGAAAAATCTTGACAGAATGATAGAGTACGTTAGACAGATATTCCTGTATATAAAATTAATATAAAAAGATAATCATATCGTAAGTACCCGAACTTACAAAAGTTTAAAATCATAATTACCTATCATATTTTTTCATAAAATTTGGATTTCAATGATAATAACATTTACAATTTCACATTTTACCTCTAATTCAAATTTACTGTAATTTAATTAGATGCTAGTAAGTCACCAGGTGTCCAGAATTTAGCGAGGGGTTCACCACGAATTCATGAAGCGAATACATCAAAGATGGCGATTGAATATTCAAAGAGATCGCGGCCTGTGCATTATGTTGTACAACTATCGCGTACCTCTCCCTTATAATTGATTGAAATTTATTCAGACTACCAATTTCTATCGCAGTGCAGGAGTAGAGTCTTGTTAATACAAACGGTGGTATAGACCAGTATTGGGTGAAACAGTTTGCAAGTTTATCAGTAGCAAGAAAATTATGATAATGAAAACCATACTTAATTACATATATAACTTCTACCTGTATCAACTATGTAGATTTATGGTTTAGAAATTTTTTGGATAAGAAAAAAATAGGAGTAAAATATAAAAATAAAAATTTATACTTACACAAAATTAAGTATATTCTCTGTAGAGTTTGATACTAGTGGGATAGTATATGTGAAATTTAAACTTTGTAGACTAAGAAGGGATGTTTATTTTTACTCAGCTTGCGAAATTTCGACGGAAACAAACATACTAACAATCACACAAACTAACAAACGCTCCAAGCTAAAAAAACTTGAAATCATAATATGCACGATAAGTTACTTGTACAAATGGTTACACAAATATTGAAATAGTCTTAAAATTCGTTCGAAAATACCGTCCTGCCGTCTTACTTGAGAGGCTTCTAAATAATTGATTAGCTTTCTTAGCCAACAAGGCCAAGCACGATCCGGGCAAATTCTATTCAAATGAGAACAAGCCTATGTTTGTTTTACAAGAAAGGGACACGACCAAAGTGATAAGTTGCTTGTGCCAAGCAAGCTGTTTTAATGCTATTACAATTGCATTATGATTAATGATTAGATAATAATTTTATTATTACATTAGTACGTACTTATAAGAAAAAAAATGTTTGCCATCGTTCACCCAGGTGGTCTCGAGAGGTGGACGGTGAGATAGCACCGTATTTTTGTCAAGATTGGACGACAGATGAGCCGTTTGAAGAATCATGTAAAACAGATGAAAAAAGTGATGCTTATAGAGTCAATGATGTCCAAGGTGACATTGGCCACCTATTATTAGATTTCTCATATGCTCATCACAGATTACAATGTAAGAGTTTTTTGCGATCTCATTAAACATTAATCAACTAAGAATGTATTATTCCTATTTGTCACTCAATTGATACCATTACTTTCATATAGTCATGGCTTCTGACTATTATTTGCGCTACATCCATTTGTTTCAATTAGTTGAACTCATCAAAAACCTAATCAATGGGAACAAATCCAACGCCTCATAAAATATAACAATGCTGCCAACATCGTACGTGAAATTCAGTAAATTTTCGTCCAACCAAACGATAACGGCCAACTAGTCACAGATAATCTATTGACTTTTCTCTTTTGTTCCCTTTATAGACGGAATGTTGCCGTCGGTACAACTGTCCTTTGTCTGCAGATCGTACTGCGATTGCGTTTTATTTGATTTTATTGCGCACCGTCATCCGATAGATCAGATTTTGTCAGTTTTATTTTCGAGTAGATTTTTCCTGCAGATTTTGTATTCTGTCGTTGTTCGCAGGTGCTATTTTTAATAGACGTATTTTATTTTTACAAACAATGATTAGGTATGCTTTTTGAAAGTTGTCTTGGTATGTTTACAACTACGAGTATAATTATATGAAAACAACATAAGTAAGTAACATGTTCAAAAGATGAAACGTTCGCCAAACTTTGAATCTATATGAATACTTCACACATGTTCTACCATTCACAGTAACGTTTGTATTTGTTATTAATTAAGTGTCTTGAACGTACCTAACAGTCTCAAGAAGTCTATTTTTGATGTCTTAGACAACTACCCTTGACTAATTTATTTTAAAAAAGACCATAATTGCTGTCACTCCTACAATTTCACTAAGTTTATTACTAGTATAAATGTTTTAAAGGAGGATATCCATAATTATGTCTCATGTTTTACATTGAGTCACAATTTGTTGATAAGCAATATAAAATAAACGTTCTAAGGCAACTAGCTCTTATCGATACTTCAATGGGAATTCTCCTTTTCGTTAGCCCTCGTTGCCGTATCAACGGAAACTATGCGAAGATACCCAAACGTGTTTACTACTGAGATCACTTGGTAGACGGAGTGCATTGCCCTCCCCTCGCGTATTAAATTTGGTTATTAGCCTCGCAAACTTTGATCAGCGGAGTTGACCCCGGCCGGAGTTCATCGATCCACCGCGACTTTCACCCGGATCATAAACTGAGCCACCCACTTTCAAAACTGAAAAAACAGTTCCCAACTCACTTCAAAACTAAGTCTTCCTAATCACGCGGCGCGAACAAAGTTCAGCCAAGTTTTTTTCCAAGTTCAGTTAAACTTCATCGATGTGGGGATCGTTCACCCTGGTAGGGACACTTGCATATTACTCCGACCGCTCGGGCCATTGAAACAAAATGTAGACCAAGGTTGGCGGAGATTACTTTCGTCGAGAACTTTTTACGGATCGATATGGAAGTTAAAAGTTTATTACCGCCGCCCGCGACATCGTAACGCGAGTCGCGAACTTCGGTCGTACCGAAGTACCGTATACTGCCACCCGGTATTCAGATTTTTTAATTAGTCCACGCGAGCGTATAATCGTCATACGTGGCTGCTGCGACCTAAAGGTTAGCTTCATTACCGGAGCGCTGCGAAGAACCTTTGTTTACTTTACATATCAGAGCTCGTAGCTAACGAGCGCGGATACCTGCACGGCATTCGTATTCACAAAAGGTTTCTCTACCTACGGCGGGCGTGAATCAGGAGGCGAGCCGGGAAGGAGGCATGAAGGAGAAAATAAAATAAAGACGGCGCCGACGAACGGCTACGAGGTCCGCGAAAAAAGTAGGAAAAAAGCGGGCTTAATGGTGTGGCGCAGGTGAGGTGGGCGGAGCGGGTGGGTGGTGCGCGGGGATTGGTCGGCGCCGCCCAGCCGCGAGCACGCCCCCTCCCCCTCCCCTGCGGCCACCGGCTATCGCCTGGCGACCACCTCCAGCCACCCGACGCAAGCTATGCCTGTGTCGTGAATTAGTTTGCCAACTTTCTGTCTATGGCGGAGGCTTCAGAGCTGTAAGTATGGACGGCGAGCTGAATAATCGATAAAGGTGTTTATTGAAAACGGGTAAGGTTCGTCCTTACTGCTCTCTTTATTGCTTCTTTATTATTAAAGCCACGTTAAAATCGGCTGGCCTTTGAAACGCCGTCTCTTTATACGTACAAAGTTTAGAAACGTTATATCTGCAAAGCTTTTAGAGAGGAGATCAGATACAGCTGGTCTATAGGTAGGTAGATATAGTAGATCTAAACTAATGTACGGTATATAAACAGGTACAAGATACTTCGTATATAAATACGAATGCCAATGTTTATGATATTCAACTATGGTACTATTTTCGGAGTGGAGTGTACCTATAAACAAAATTCGGTACAGTAGGTCCTCTCGCCATATTGTGTCATCTGAAGCCAATAAGATAAGGTTATCAAAACTAGAATTTCAGGTGGACCGAAAATTCCTTACTATTGACAAAATTTTTCAAAACATTTTATTATGCATTATGCGTATCAACATGCGAAGTTAACATTCAAAGACTAACTAAAAATTAAAATAAAAGAAGGAATTAATCAACGCTCACCCTATTCTCCGATCGCTGTTGATGCGATATGATTTCCCGCATATCGCCGGCCTGTCATACGCTACACCTCTGATCCGTTCTCTCCCCAACCCGATCCAGGTTAAAAGAACAAAACCTCTAAAACGCACAACTTGACAGCTACCGTATCAGTTCAAATCGAATTGAATACGCGCACGACATTTCACGGGCAAAGAGTAAAAACCGTTTGAAAAAAGAACAAAATCGGTCATTGTTTGACGGGCACAATACCTTTGCCTTTACGGCACAGAGTAAATAGCGTTCGGAAAAATGTAAAAAAGCTCCCACTGTTTGCGGGTTCCGCGTACACACGTCATGATGCCCTTGGGACTGTGTCCATTGCGTGTTTATAAAAGTTAATGCTATCAATAATTGTAGCGTAAGTAAACAATGTTTGTTTAACAAAAATCGAAGTTACTAAACTGTTGAGATAAGCAGTGTTAGTGATACGTTTGAACTTTTTTCCACCGCACAGTAGAGCGTTCGTGTCCTACGGCTAATTTTGAAAGTTAAGAGCGTATTAAAAAAAAAACTATAAATTACTTTGGCTAAAGAAACGCCTTGCAGAAGCCTGGAGTTCTCTTTATCTAAACAATGTGTGAAGCATTGTAATAAACAGTAACCGAAACGTTTAAAAATCACTGATTTTAATGCTATTAAATCACGCACTAGGTACACATTTATCAGAGTTATCTGTATGTGACAATAAACATTATCTAAGCGTTGGTGAAAGAAAAATATAAACACAATTTGTATCATTTACTATAGTTTTTAAATACCTAACCACTTTGAAGTCAATCGAGGTCATTGACTTTCCCATTTTAGTTTAATTGTAGTATTCATATTATTGTAGGTGACGTTATAATCTGTGGTATTAGCAAACCATGGAAACAGACGCTAACGAAGTTGATCTGGTCATTTGGACATGGGGCCCTTTGCATTTGAAAAAGGAACGTGGAAAATTGAAATCCCGATATGCATTTTTGACATTTCTTGATTAGCGCGCAGTTTGGTCGTTAGCGGGGACGGCTTCTCCAATACGGCTTTTATTAAGAGTATCGATTCCAAGTTTAAGTCTGATTGTCAGATTTATAATAGCTACACTGAAGTAGGTATGTTTTATTAAAATATTTTATTTAACTGGCAATGCTAGTTAATTGTTAGTAGATTTGTTGTTAATGTTTTATTTAGTCTGTATTATGACAACCTTAAATAAGGTTTACAAAGGGCCTATTGGCATTCTCTCCCGATCAACCCAGGGTGATGGTAATAACATGTTTTAATCAGTCTGAAAAATCTGTGTACCTAAATCACGATTTACAGATTAATAAAACATAAAAGCATTAAAGAACTAATCATAACATCTCGCGGGTGTCTTCAGGCGGTCTTAGAGTAATAATAAATATATCACAGTTGTCCCCCAGGGGCCAATAGAAGAGAAATAAACCAAATCGGTCCCCGGAAGGGTCGAGAAAGAATAACGATTAATATTAACTGAAATTGTTGTAGCCCCTTTATTGCTACGATTTCATATTTTTACTGCCGCTATACGAAAGAGTTGAGTCCTCGTAGTCCTCGGCCGAATTCAATACTCGTAAAATTTCAATGTTTATTATCGAAATTATCGTGATAGTTATACTTAATAAAGTTTATGGGCCATTTTATTAGCTTCCGATTTATTTCTATGCGTGTTTCTGAAGGATATTTCCTAGGGTCTTGTAATAAAAGATTTTTCTGGTATGTTTGTAAAGGGATCGTAGCTTTTTACGTGCGTTTAATTAGTTTGAAATAAATAAAACTATTATTAAATTATTTTATGATTATCATCGTTTATTACAAAAACAAACCCTTTAGGTATAATTGTTGTATAACACATTTATACTTAATGTTTTCTAAAAGTAGGTACTTAGATATAATTATGTTATAAATATAATATCATCAAAATATGTAAAAAAATGTTGTACTTAATACTTTCACCACTGTATCAAATGACTAAATTGAATTTGTCGAATCACAGAATTTTAACGATATAAGCATCAAATAAATAATAATAATTCTAGTATTTAATTATTTTTCACATGTCGGGTGAGACAGTGACCAACCACTATCAGGTGGCTTAACTCAAAAATTGACAACAATTTACAAAAAAATAAATCAAACTTAAGTTAAAACCGCGGTTATCTCATTACTTTTTCACCACAACTAGATTATTTAAGTAGATGATGGTTTTTAATCAAATTTCAGTACATTAATACGCAATGCCCGAGCGGCTATGAAGTAGCGAGCGAAGTGCGCCCTTAACGAACTTGCACCGTTCTTACATTAAAATATAAACATTACCCCTTGCCACTGCCACTGACTCCACGGACCGGGTTGTTATTTGTCTGCGACATTAATTCGGTGCAGACGGGCGGTTTCAAATTTGAATTTTTTGAACTTTAAATTCGGTAAATGAAACGGTTCTCCAAAATCCATTTAGTCCAGAACAGGGTCGCGTCATATTTTGAGGTTATAGTCGCTATCCTATTTTCATTTTCTGTTAAGTTTTTTGTAGATTGTAATATGTAATACTTTTAAATATATTTTTCAACACGGAAGATATTATGTATTTAAAAAAAAATAGTGAAAGAATTGGCGAAATAGATCCCAAAGCGAGATATTTTAGATGTTTTCTCTAATTTTCTGTGCGTTTGTTTACACTGAAACAAAGTGTGAATGGCTTAACCAATTTAAATACGATTATATTGACGTGCAAGTGGCAAGAAGTGAAGAGATGAAAAAATTATATTAAAAACCTATATTAAATATAATATGAAGGAAAAAAAAAACGCAGCAGTCGAACCGCCCGTTTACTAATTTCACAAAAGGGTTTATCTAAGTGTCGTGTACCTCCAGGGCGGTCATCTCCGACAAAATCGCTCCCAAGGGTCTACTAGACCCCAGGAATCTGGATTTATTCCATTTGAATACCATCGTGCCAACGACACCTCTGCGACGGCGAAAGTTTTATGACGCGATTTCAAGATGTTTTTGGCTTTGATTAGATTAAGGCGTTGTTCAAATACACGACATTTTGTTGGCGACACGACACATTAATACACTGCAACCGCGTGACAAAAGCCTTATATTACTTTAAAGTAATTCTTCCCCTATTTCTAACTATTATTTTCCATAATATTATAGTTATTGAGGACACTTCTGAGGGAAAATTTTCGTCTGTGAACCCTGTCAGTAACATAGTAAGTTCCCAATTGCACTCAGCATATTTTTTTTATTTGTCATTTTAAATTTCCACGCGTACATTGTCGCGGACATAAGCAAACGAGATATAGTTATTAATAAGTTTTATAAACTTTTCCAATTTTACCTTATTTATTCAAGACAAGATTTTCATAACACATGTAGGAAAATATATACGAATAATTCCTGTGTAAAATTTCTGAAACTACTCTGTCACCTCATGTATCGCACCAAAGACCACTTACCAGCCGCTGCTAAGTTTAGACTGGTAGTAATGAATCTTGTTTGCATGTAAACGTGCCCGTTTCACACGTCTAGACGAAATTGAAATTTACATTTATAGAGTTAGTCGAACACTACATAGTTCTGATGAGATACAAAGTTGCGAATAATGATTCTGTTATCTCGACACTATTCTTAGAAATACTATTCGATTTGTGTGAATTTATTTGCGAATCATTCGACTTGCAATTTGCCAGCTATTTCTGTTTAGATTATTTAAACTTGTTAATACATTTTGTGTCTCAAAATTGACAAACTTTTAAAATACTGAAGATAATCCTTTGTCAGCGTGTAATTTGTATGTGCAAAGTAATTCTGTTGTAAAATTATACCGGCCAAGTTCAAATCCAACTGAAAATTTATCAAGTTTTAAGCATTTTTGGTAGTCTCAGCATCTAATTTTGTTTTTCTACGTTAATTTAATATCAATTTGTAGTTATTTTACGTCCAAGGCCTACGTCCAACAGTGGACTGCTCAAGGCTGATGGATGGAGTTATTTTATATTTATAAAACCTTATATCTTTTGTTTTATTTTTTTAATTTTAGTTAAAATGTCGAGGATCGTGATCTTTTTTTCAATTTTGCAATGTAGCTCCTTCAAAAATACAAATTGCAGTTGTATGTTAGTTACCTAAATCAAAGCGAAGTTCAAGCGGTTTCTTAATTCCGGCTAACGATTGTGAGGACGACAGAATTCTTTAATTATTTAGCCTTAATGGCAGACGGGCTTGTCCTTTGACGTCGCTTTAATTTGAGATTCCTCCCCCAAATTAAAAATATAATGAGACTGAACTGAGGCCCTGTTAATTGGAAACCGATCCGTTTTCTAAGACCATTTTGCGTTAAACTGTTGCTCCGGGTGACACTCTCGTGTTTTCGAATATTTACTGGCTAAAAATCTCACGCCTAAAAATTTACGTTCTTTTTTACGTAAAAAATGAGTCATTCTATTCTTCGCTATTAATGAATACTTATATAATCAAATTTAAAAAGGACTTGGCCTGACGGTTTAGATTTGTAGGAAAAGCCACACGTTATTTTATTCTTGCAATGATTAGTCTTAATCTATGATGCAGTAACTTTTCATCCTTCACATTATCTGAAAGAATACTTCAAATTATATTTTATGTAGGAAAATAATATATATTTTAGGTATATTTATTATCATGTTATAATATTATTAGTATTAAGATAGTGCATAGATCTGTCCAGACTCTTTGAATAAAATTATTCTTCAAGAAATATATCTATAACAAATAACCTTCTTCACTCATCTGACTTTGTTATAACACTGTATGCCTCCT
Source organism: Panoquina ocola ocola (assembly GCA_018249155.1). Lineage (NCBI taxonomy): Eukaryota > Metazoa > Arthropoda > Insecta > Lepidoptera > Hesperiidae > Panoquina > Panoquina ocola. The sequence continues at coordinate 11,884 of DWKA01000907.1, forward strand.
CTCTCATGTCTCATTCATATTCATAGGCCGGTCATTCTGTCGCTGGCAACAAATAAAAAACTGTAATAGAATCAGCAAACAAAATCCATCAGACTGACATCGTGTGACGTCAGACACACGAGGTTATCGTCACTACGTGTATACAGCGTGCTTACATTTTTTAAGTGAAACTTCTTCAGCGGCAATGCGAATCATAATTATTATATCTCTAAACCATGACACACAACGATTCTGTCAAAACGTATTGAGATAACGTCAAACTAATAAATAATTCATCGGACTTATGTAAAAAATATTATATTATAATTTTTCGTCAATCATGTAACAAGATGCTTAATTTTTCTTTTACTAAAATAGACAGTAACAAAATTGTTAATTATTGCAATCATTCATAATAAATAGAGAATTATACATATAAACTCCTAGACCACCTTATTAGATATCGGATGAATAAATATTATTGTGTAATCCTTGATATATAAAATTAATAAACAAAATTTAAAAATGTAATAATTTTGTCTTAATAAAATTATTGTAAGTTATAAACAGTAGTTTACAAAAGTTTGCGAAAGGCAATACTATTTTTTAATGCCATCTAAATAATCTAGAAAGTATTTTACGAACTGTTGGCAGTTTGGGCAGGAGCCAAAACTATGCTACTACAGTATTCGGATGATATCTTGCAGCCAAGGCTACATTCAATAAAATATAAAAGAATAAAAAATATAGAATAGAGTCGGAAAAATTTAGTTATTGAATATACTTACCTACATTCATAAATCAAATATTTTAACAATACTAAGCATAAATCAAATACAATTGAAAAACATGAAAACTTGACAATACATAATATTTCAATAATAATAATATAAATAATTCAACAAATATAATACGAAAAAGGTATTTTTGTAGTATGAAAATAGTCAAATTACACTGCCTTTTACTTGCCTCGAATAGCATAGCACCTCGAATAGCCCCGTATAAGTCTTCTTTTAATCAAGCATTATCATAAGCAAGTTACAGTTTTAAACGTCCCCTGTATATACCTACTGTGTAGTGTTGTACCCGGGCGATGCAATATTTTGCTCACCTTCGGGGCCCCGTATTATGCATAACTGATAAGGCCCATTCTGTATGCATGCGATCCTTAGCTTTGCAGGAGAATAATGACATACGCGCCCTTGAGAATTGCCCACGTAGTTTTTACTAGGTGGTTACTTTGTATCTTAGTTGAATTTCGGCATTGAATTATTATTTTATTTAGAGTAACGATTACAAAAAAGTTAATTATTTCTATTTAATTTTAAGAGCAACTGATGCTTCTTTATTTGTAGGTACTAAACACAATACAAATTAGATTTGATCAAATCGATTTGATAATATTGTTGTACGTACCTACCTGTTAATTTAATGTTATAATAATACTTATAATTATAAGGAATCAAACTATTCACGATAAACGGGTTAAACTAAGCCAATAATAACAACGCACGTTTTTCATTCAAAAACTAATATAACAACTTTAAGTATTCAAATATGATTACGCAACACGAATATATGTATTATCCTAAGAACATTTCCATTCTGAGCTCACGCCAATCACGGAACAAAACGGGTTGCGTCCGGATATTCAATTCCTGGACATGTCCAAACTTGCTCAACAAATATTTATCAAAACCTGTAAGGAATACGTAAAACGACATAAAACACGGGACAAACAAACAGCCGCCGTGATGGATTATTGCGACTGACCGCCTCTATTTCCTATTGGAATAAGGAATTACCATATGCGACTCTTGGATTGCGTGACCGCATGCTACGCAACTGTGGAAGAGGATTCTTCTACATGATGTTTATCGTTTGATGTGTGTGTTTGTAGTGAGGATCCCGTAGCCTAGTTGTTGGTGATGCTGCATTCAAAGCAGTCAGGACGTTCGATTTCTGGCTGGGGTAGATATTTATGGCCCACTACTGAGCACGGGTCTCTCCTCGTAATTGAGAAGGCCTAGAGCATACTCAACCACGCTGCTCCAATGCGGATGGGTGGAGGGGTTAGTGGCCAACCCAAGTGTCGGAAATATTTAAAGCCGCCCGAAGGCCTTCCGACATGGCTTAACCACTGTTATCTAATGATATAATGACTGTGCTATGTAATGATAACAACCGGGACCGACTGCTTAACGTGCCCTCCGAAGCACGGAAGCGCTCAAGAAATTTTTGCCACTAGC
>DWKA01000908.1:0-14107 GCA_018249155.1 Panoquina ocola ocola
TTATATTAATTATAATTATAAATCTTTATTGTTTTTTAATATAAATAGTTTTCCAAGTACGTCCCCCGCGTCGCAAGACGCATCGCCAATCAATCGAGCTGTGATATACCGTCGCAACACGCTCCGCAGCACGCGTCGCAGCGCGCTGCGCAACACGCAACGCTCAAGCTATATTTACTCCGTAATTCGAATCGACGAGCGACAGAAGCGGCGTCATGAAGCGTGTTAGTCAGGTCCTTTTTGTTGCGTATTTTAAGGACTTCGGTCACGAGAAAAAAATATACTGTCAAACAAAACCTTTATAAAATGCATTTTTTAACGATACAGTCTGTAGCTAAACGTTTTTGGTGAATAATATACTATGTAAGTAGGTACGTACCAGGTAGGCTATGCTGCAACGTCAGCTTACGCCATTTCTGTATAATTTACGCCTATATAATAGTCATCGTCACGTAACTTAGGAAGGACGTTGAAAGAGATAGTCAGATGCGCAGAAGTATGTAGTTTTTCCTAAAAATACATACATAAAATCTAAAATAACGACTTCTGCACATCTATCTGTCTCCTTCTTCGTCTTGTCAAGTAACCTGTCGAGTAGTTACTATACACAAAAATGTTATTTCGAAACATCGTCGAAGCTATCCTATTTCATCTATAAAACTACGTTATTAGCCAAGTTTATTTAATAAACAGCCTAATCCTGAAGATTCGTTAGCTCCGAAACAATTTCGGGTGTTTGGAAGTTTGTACGAGTAACTCGTCGGCATGAAGAGAAGCGGCCGTCAGTCCGGCAGGGCCTTTATTACATTACGTTACGTACCTACTTGCAATGTTACATGTTACGTAACGGATCTAAATGTTCTCAAAGGGGAGTGATGTGTGCTAATACGCACTTCGCCAGCGTGGCGGACTATGGCCTGTACCCCTGACAGTGAGAGGAAATGGGAGCCTAGCAGTGGGAAACTGACTATCTAAATAAGACAGCGGGCAAACGTTCAGGACTGGAAAGAATGGCGCATCTTAGGATAGGCCTATGTCCAGCAGTGGATTTTTAGATACCTTAGTGGTTCGAACATTGGTGTGATTACTGAGACAATTTTTCTGTGACGAGTCAAAACTAAGGTATATTTTACCTGTTCTGGGTTTAAAAAAAAACTACATCTTCCGCGTCACAAACACTCTAACACAGATAGAATCGCAGGCGAAGACTAGTATCTAATTAAGTAATTATGACTTCACAGTCAACAAATTATTAAGGCAATGTTAATCTATCTTCCTCAGCACTTAAACTAACGTAATAAACCGAGATTGAGTTAATAATAGTTGTTGACTAAATATTCGGTTCGCGTTTAATATTCCCCCGAGGTGTGCTAGTTCGGGTCTAGTTGCGTGAATAATTGACGAGATTTATCTCCGTAACAACTAACCTTAAAATTAATATCGGACTGTTAATTATTTTCACAATCAACAGTTAAATTATATTAACATTGTCGCCACTGTTGATGTCGAAAAGGGTTTAAAATTCAAATTAAAATTCATAGGCATATTTACGCTTGGAATTATGTACTTATTTTTGTAATTTTCTCTTCGTTGACGAGAATATGGTGAAAGTTTCTTATTTTTACGAATTTCATTTTATAATTTTGTTATTATTGTAATTTCGTAACATTGGAAAACTTGAAATTTATTTGAATATTTTAGTTAAAATATGCGCCGTGCCGTAATTCCCAAAAATCGATACGTCATTTGGGGAATTCGATTCATATTTTTTAAATTATTGCATGTTTGGATGTAATTATTTTGGCCTATTGCAATAAAAAGGGATATTTATAAAATTAAATATCATTATTAATTACACCATTTTACTTTACATACTTAAAAGCGTAGATTCACCTCTAAATCATTATTTAAAAATATTCATTGCTAGTCAAAATACAATTACAGACATAATTTTAATCGTTGCCTTTGTCTCTCTAGAATAAAATAGTACTGCGTTCGTAATCAAAGAAACTCATCATGCGTTAACTAAATTCAAGATCAATTTTATTAATGAATAAATTTTAACCTTTGTATATTATCATTACTTTTTAGATATAATAAAAGTAATAACGTAGGTATTTTGATAGGTAGGTATTGTTTATCGAATGAATGAATATTGTGAATGATTTCTCACATATTCCTCAATTACGATTTTTTATAAAAACACTGTGATGTTATTAGGCTTCGTGTAAAAGTACGATATGCACGTAGTTATGTTATACCCTAAACTATGCACCTTTCGATTCGCCTGGCAAATAGTTGTGCTTACCCAAATCGCCTGTAAATTTTTATCCATAATTTTACTATCAATAAATAAACTAAATTATATTATTTTTTTAAGCTTACAGAAGCAAGGGTTTTTTTTATTAATTTTTAAAATCTTAAAAAATAAAAGGGGTGGTGTTGTGCAGGGCTGATGCCTGCCAGGTCATTGTTATTGGCCTTGGTGTACTTTGACTCATCACTCCACAAATTTCTAGCCTTACAGAAAAAAGTTAATCGGAGGATTCACTAGCTCTCCATCTATACCTACGATTTCTGGCTGTACATTTGTTTAGATCCTGTATTCGTTGATTTAAACCTATTCATCACAAATATAAATTCCTATATGGATTTTGACATTTTGGGTATTTTCGGACTCGTAATGTATAATGTACACAATGTTTTTATATTTAGAACACTTGTTATACTAAATAGGTATACCTAAATGTTAATGGCATAATGAACAAAACTTACCTAACGGTGCCTTCCCATTGCCACGTTCATTAGCTTATTATTCATGCCACTTTGTCGGGCGCCGGCACTTCAGTGTGGCCGCGCCCCTAGATACGGTAGCCATTAGCAAGTTTATTTTCAAGTAGTCTCAAAAGTCTATCCAATCACCATAATTACCCTTCACTGTTACGCCTCAGAAGCATAATTTCCATTTTGAACTTAGATATCGATTTCTCCAAGCTGAATTACGTAAACTGAATCTAGGGTAACTCACTTATTTTTACTTAGTTTTTTTCTAAGAGGCTATCATATAGAATAAGGACTGCTTTTTTCAAAATTAATAAGTTAAAATTAAAAATAGGCCGGTAATATTTTTCCATCTCAAATCGCTTAGACTTAACTTTTCGAAAGGGCCACAAAACGATTGTTTGCAGGGAAGAATCGATTACAAAGGGATTTAATTTTGTACAGAGGCAGATAATTTTATTAAAGATCAGGGGCTGACCCAGATTCAATGTAATTAAGATTTGAAGAATATTTTTTTATGTATGTTATTGATCACAAATAAATGTTTATATTTTTCATGTAAACTACGTCAAATCTCCCAAGTGCCTACACTATAAATCTAGGACCACAATGACTTGATAATGTATCTAGCTTTACAAACTATGCAGGGTAAGTATCAATTTAGAAACTCCGAAAGCGATGAAAACGTGTAAAAAAGATTTGTGCCTACTTACCTTAAATTCCAAAAAACTTTAATATAAAAACTTTAAAAGTAGAAACATAAGCTTCCCTGTCTGTGCATTGGAGGTGCGAGCTTAGATCTTACGCCTAATCAAAAGCTAAATAATGGGCTATTAAGAGCTTACACACGTAAATGTTGGCTTGAGTGAGCATTTATTGGATTGTGGTACTTATATTCTCAACCATAATGCCACGATGATGTCATCTCAATATTGCGACCGGTTTCCCTACACTCCCGAGTTGGATGTTGGCCAAGTGTCATTACTTATCCCGACAAATTCCCGGTTAAGTATGACTTGGCTAGCACCTGTCGCTAAATTTGCTGTACGTTACAATTACATTGAAAATAGTGTAAGAACGTGTTTTTTACTTTTTAATAACGTATGCTTGTGGAACGTTGGAAACATTTTAATTAACATACTTAAACTCAGTAACTTACTCGTATGTAGATATCACAAATCCATGAAAGTAGAAAATCGTTACGATTAATCTTATATTACTGTAATATTGCAAAACTTAACTCGTTAAGGGCGCTATTTAGACGATATGATTCCACGAAGTTAGTATAAAAGGCAGTCGTATAATAACGCTTTTAAAAAATCGAAGAATATTGGTATAATAATATATCTTATAAGGAATTTTCCTAATTGTATATCAACATCATGAATGAAATTTCTAAAATGTGATTATAATTCCCAAGCGAAATGTTTTAGTTTTTCTTAGTAGAAAATGTTGGAATTCTTCTGAGAAAAGGGTGATACAGTAATGCTCGACTTTTCATTGAAATAATCGGCTACTATTGAGTTTCAAGGGTTTCATATACTTATCGCATGAATAAATAAAACTTATTTGTCTGAAATTACAAGATGGAAAATCTTAACATTTAAAAACAGGATAAACAATTCAGTTATCAGGGTTGTTTTGGAGCAAACATAAAATTGTAAATCTTTTTTGAAATAGGTACCTACTACAAAAAAAATGTTGACTATATCCGGATTTAGGTATCTCACAACGAAAATTAGAATAGAATTTAGAAACATTCCTTATATTTTAAGTAGGAATCCACATTCAAACTCTTGCCTGGTGGATAGAAATTTAGTTTCATGCACGGGTTATTTATATGTATATAGGTACCTAACAGTTCAAATTTCGTCAACTGTCCGTAATATGAAAACAAAAGTTGTGAAGGTATATTAACAAATTATCCAGTAGCTCCTTTCATCATGTAACGGAACAAATTTAATTATCAATTTTAATAAACAAAATTCCATTTTACCCTTTATGAAAGGGAGCGTAGCGACGTTTATAAAAGTATTAGCAGCCATATTTGTGCTTTATTGTCTGATCTCTGTGATTAGACAGGTGTGTAATAGCTCAAAGCGCTTCTGAACGCGGTACGTTGTACCCACTTCTCGGTAAAACGTTTGAAGTTATGTCGCATTGAAATACAGTTAAAATAACGCGAGTATTCTTTTTACCTATTGTACGTGTATCTGAAGTTGGAGGGATATCACCTACGCTCCGCGGGACCATGTTTTTCGTTTACATTTGTTAGTTACTCTAATTAATAATTATCGTCATTATTTTTTTTTGTATTAGGGTTAAAACTTCTCGGTTTAAACGGCGATATTTGGACATCCACCTAATTAAGCATTAAATATTTTGTATTGTTGAAAAATATCTTAGAAACCTTTTCAAAATAGATATTAAAGTTGCGTAAAATTTTAAACCATAAATCCATCCATTCTTCCAAACTTAAATTTCCAAGAAAAATTTATTCGAATATTTTAAATTCATCTCTACGAGTTTATATCCATCATTTTTATAAACCAGTGTAGCATTATTAGCGATGTTTGGGCTTAGCCTAGTTTAGGGCTATTATACGGCAAGATCACGAGAGGTTGTATTCGTAAGTAGTTGAGGCACAATGCCTCTATTGAGATAATAGTCAATTTACAACCGGTGTCTTGTTAGCAAGAGAATGCCGTCGCTATACAACATGGAATAATACTCAGCTGATCTATGTCGTGGCCTTTCCATGTCACTACCAGCATCAATACGATTGTCTTTCGTGTTTGTAATTGGTGATGAATGGATAGTGGATAGGCGGAGATGATAAATATATTTACTACTAATACTAATACTTAGTATGTTTCTTTCCTTCAATGTGTGTGTGTACCTTCCATTAATAACTCGCTGCAAGCTACAGGTAGAGATTCGTAGAAGAGTCTCGTAACTGAGGAAGAATAGGCAACTGACATGCCCTTTGTGAAGAATAATACATATTTGTGTTTTAACCGACTTCATTGTATTTTTATTTAGTGTTAAAATCAAATTTAAGAGCTTTGCGTGCTCTTGGGCTTTAATTTTATTCGTCATTCCAACATTACCCAGCCATCGTTGGGTGTGCATGGGTAAATATCAAATACTTAGATATATATAATTTTGTAAAATTATAATTATCGAACTTTATCCAAATCCATAATTATGGAAATAGGTACTAAGTAAACCCGGGAAATACCAAAATTTTATTAATCTACTAGCATTACCGTTACATAATAATTATGTATTTAGTTAGTGACCATCGTAGTCGGCACTTCGTAGCAGGTATAGGTGTAACACGTAACTTGGCAAGAGTTGAGATGCGCAGAAGTCGTTTTTTAGATCTCTTGATAGAGAAGCGAGACGCGCGGGATAACGTATCTATCACCAATTCGGGCGTGTGATTGGTGCGTCAATCGATCCTTGCCTCCCGGACCTCATTCCTCTGCGCAAACCTACCAACTACGTCAAAACCTAGCTAATAAAAATTATATTTAGATCCGTATAACTTCAATGTTGACTGATTACTGGTTTACGGAAATAATAATATTTCGGGAAAGGTCATAAAATATGTAGGGATTTACGTGAATCGCACGAGAGGCGATGAATTTACATAATGACCGTTCGAGCTGGCAACCGTAATGAAATACGTGATGTCACAAATATCACCAAACAGTAGCCAGCTATGATAACTTTATAGTATGTATGCGTAATTCTAGTTTAATGTAATTCTATAAACAGATCAACTGTGCAGTAGATAGGTACATTACGTTATTTCCTAACTCCGTTTTAGTTTTACGTAAAGAATTAATCATACAGTGTATTTTTATCGTCTACTATTGGTTTTAAAGTACTTACAATACTTGAGGCTTATACAAATTGAAAAAAAAAATTAAATAACTTAATAATAATTTAATGCTGAAACGAATTTTTGTTTTCTTCGAAATATTTTTAAATGAATAAAAAGTAGTGTTAGTAGCGGTTGTTTGCTTTTTCTCGCAAGATCGTTGAAATGGAGTAGGTAGAGAAAAGCTATTCCACTTATTCGGGGCACGCAGGATGACAACTCAACCGCATTACTCTTACCGGCGAGATTCTTACTACAAAAGGATGGACTCGTCTTACATCGGTCATTTAATAGGAGTTCTTTTATAAAAAAAAACTGAATTTGGCCTACGAATCTCACTGTTATGTTTTTACAGCTTTTTGAAATGTTGTTACAGGTAGCGAGAAAGGAAGAGTGAAAAACTAATAAGTAAAAAACTAAAAACATTCTTTAATACTGCAAAAATATTAGTAACTTGCTATTCATCACGATGTAGTAGGTTGTCACGTCGCGAAAATCCTGAGCGGCGTTAATTAACACTCAATTTCGTAGAAGTACACACAGTTCTAATTCAGTCTAAAAGACTTACTTAACTAACATGTTAACAACTAACAAACATTAGTTAATTAAAAGTTTTAAATTAAATAATACGGATTTATGTCCTGGCGAAGTAAATGGACATTAAATTTAATTAATTTAATAAAAAAAATTCGTATTACACATATCGATATTTAATTACAATCGATTAAGTTGAAAGCAATATTGAACTCAGAATATTTAATGTTTGTTTGTGTAGAACGTGCTCTGTCAAATGCTTGGCAATCCCTGAATGCTTGACGTCATCTTCATTGCCGAGGGAAGGACTCTTTGTGTACGCAAACTTTATTATTATTCGTCTACGTCTGCTGTAGATGCTGATAAAATTTATCTCGTTTAATTTCATCTTTCATATTAAGTACTTTGAATCAATATGAGTTCGTAAGCGTTTATGTAATATCCTGTTGTATCTGAATATTAAATGACATGCCTGCTTTGTTGGGAGTAATTACTTTTTCTACTATCTACATAAATAAGAAATAAAAGTTGTAATTCATTATATTAGTATAAGTTTTTCTTTTTATCAAAATCGATGTCATGGTTCCTAAGAACAAATCTTCGTATGTCTTATAGTTTCAGACTTTCCCTCACTTACCGTTCTACATGAATCACCCTGTACAGTCAGTACACGAAAGATTGGTACCTACAAGTGTTATTTGGCTCAGTATACACTATACAGTGTATGATTTTAATAGATGTTGAAATTGATTTAGTAAACGTGTAATTCTCTCGGAAATTATTAATATATTTTTTTAACACTAACGTTATTATGTAGGCAAAACAACTAAAATATTTGAAATGTTAGTTGGTTCAATATACTTATGAGGTATCCAGATAATATTTAAATAATATCTACAATGAAACATTAGAGTATTGTATTTATTTTTACTGCAACTAAACATAAGATAAATCGAGCTGATGATAGGTCTTGTTGAAATGTAGAATATATTAAGAGGTAATTACTATTTTAAAATAATAAAAAAGTAAAAACAACGAGAAAACGTTACAACCAGCTTCATTAATCTTCATTAAAGAACCAGCGACGAAACTGTACTCCAGGCATCTACTCGCATTTGAGAAATAACAGCGGGAAAACATTATACTAGTCGATCATTCCTCCAATATTTAAAAAAGTTTTAATGGAAAACATTGCTATATTATTTTACAGTTATTTTATTTATAGACGTGTAACAAAGAGTTCGATGTTTTGTCAAAGGTTTTAATCAATTTAATTGACTAATGAGTAACGTTAATTATTCACGTATAGTTGTGTGTGATAGCCAATTATTTGTTTGGTTATGCTTCGTTATAATTAGAGCGGTTTCAAACTAGCGTTTTTTACGCGCGTATAAGCTCGTCTTTGGAAGTGCATGTAGGCACGTATAGGCGCGCCTTTTGGCATACGCGCAACTCGAACGCGCGTTGACGCGTGCATAAGCGCGAGCCGCTGACACGACGCCACTAGGCCACTACTGGTTCGAGCGAACACGCCGAAATATGCCAGTATACGCGCGTCCGATTTTTTGAAGCGCGTATTGCAGCGCGTGTAAGCGCGTATGCTGAAACGACCGTATACGCGCAGAAAAAAACGCTAGTCTGAAACCGCTCTAAAGCGCGGGAAACCAACCAGACCCCAAAATTGGGGCCCTATTGTTTTATTATCTGTATCGCTACACTCCGTCTTAAGTAAGTCTCCAGTTATCCATGGATGAAACCATAAGCTTCTTTACTATCTTTATCCCATAAAAATATCTTCGCAGAACTATTTCAATGAACTAAACACGTCTTCTCTCCGTAAACATGTTTTACTTATCCATTATCCGCTTCTCCACACTGCTAAAATACATACTCTCGAGCCAAACGTACCGGAGTGCCGTAAATCGTAAATCCGTTTATTGTATAGGAAGACAAGCGGAGGAAGGAATTTAATAAATGTACATATTTCATGGCGATGCTCTCTGACTGAGATCAGAAACATGTATGAATATGAAATATGTAGATACAAATTGTAGAACCCGTACTCCAGTTGCATGAGACGTAGTAACTTAAGGTAAAATTTACCGTAGGCATAAAAAATAATATACTTTTTCAAATAACAAAAATACATTGCTATAAGCTGTAAGCTGTGAGCTGTGTCAAAATGGTTTGTTGGCGTTGACCCGATACCTACCTTAGTATCATTCATAGAAGAACGTAGTAAAGAAGTAGCGATGTTACTACTTATCTAAGTATCTAAATAAGTAGTACCTAATCATTATCCGTTAGTAAACTTAAGTAACAGTAAATAAGATTTAGTGATTCACAATATACTTTTATGCTGTAATCCAAAATCCGAAATACTAAAACAATAAAGCTAGTCCGAACATTTCGGTTGTAGCATAGTAAAAATCAATGAGCTAGCCAACTCGAGCCCTGTTCAAGCAATAGTAGCCTAAACACGTAGGGATGTCGCTCAAGATATCTTCAATCGTCAGGGTATTTAGGGACGCAACAGCGGAGTTTGCTACATTTAACATCCATACATTCGGATAGTGTGTGCTTGACGATGCAAACAGGAGCGCATCCATAAAAACGTATTTAGTGCATATTTAAAAGATATCCTACTAGATATCGAATGGTGTTCACGTCTCGGAAAAAGAAGTGCCTACAGGACGCTTCCCAACCAGGTGGACTGATGATCTGAAAAGACAACACGCACCTGCCGAATTCAAAATGCTCAGGACCGCTCGACCGGTTGGAGTAGCGCATGGTAGGGGAGGCCAATGTCTTAACAGTGGACCCATAAAGGCTAATGGATGATCCTACTTATTTATTTTTACCGTGGTAGAAGCCCAATCTGCGTCTGACAGCTACGTTGGCACGCTCTCAGCGTAATTTGGGAGGTTTCTCCTAAGCACTTATTTAACTAGCTGATAAGGCAGGGTTAGTAAATTGGTTTACAATATATTTGAAAGGGATACTTGTAAACAAGCGAATAAGTGAGACTGTTCATAAAACCGTTAGAGAATCAGTAACTAGTCGGTCTCTAACCGATAGGTATATGTAAAAAAATAAGTCCGCAGTTATATAGGTTTTTTACATCATTATAAGTTTCAGTAGTTTTCGTCATAATAATTATGATTTATTTTACATCATCAAGTTCAGTTCAACTGAGTTTTACAACCCAAGAAATCAGTATAAACCTATTGAGTTAAGCCTAAATACGAATACTAAAACATGAAAGTTATTAACAAATTCCATGGCCAGAGATTTTTAACGACCGCGAGCCCGAACATTTTTCTAACCAAAAAAGGAAGTGTTTCAAAGCTGACGGCAATATTGCTTGGAGCAAACGTATAAAGTTTTTACTACATTTAAAAAGTTTCAAATATACGCTAGATGGAAGGCAGTCCATACAAACTTTCCCCTTTGCCTTAACCCCTTTGATAGATATATTTTTTAAGGCTTTGTTTTGTGAATGTCTTGTATCTTGTGCAACGTTAAGTACAATAAAGATTTTTTCATATTTGACAATATCAAAATGGTAGATCCCTAATATAAGTATTATTTTATAAAATATTTGGAGGTTAATGATGTTAAAGATTATTAAGTACTTTTACATTGCTACTTAACTTTAGTCTTTGTATTAAATAATGTCTCAATTGAAGGCAAATTGCTAAGAAGTCACGCTAAAAGGCTAAAAGCTTCGGCATGTCTAACGCATTAGTCGTTAATGGCTTTGTACAAAGGTGTTTCTCAGGGTACTATTATAGGACCGATGATATTTTAATATCTTTATATTTGCAAACGTTACGATACAACATTTCTGCACCAGTATGATACAGTTTTGTATCGCATATTTTTTTAATATTTGTAAAGACTTTTACTCTGCAACGTGAACGTTATATAAGTCTGGCTATGGTTTCGTGCGGTCCACGAATTAATGCACTTTCGTTTCAATATACAAAAATACTTTTTTGCGAAATGGGATATGAGGTTTTATAAAACACAATTTTTAAACCATTTTTTTATTCAGTTTCCATTACAATATTAACTAATACGTCGTAGCTAATGGGAGTTTGCGTAAGAACTATAATGGCGTCACATAATTCATCTTCTGAGAAAATATTAGAAGAGGATTCTACAAGACATTCAGAAAAAAAATTAAAAGGAGGAAAACGGAACTTCCTCGGCTTCAGACGAAGAGCAATAAATCTTCCCTTTATAAAATCTAGGATTACAGCACTTCTTTCTCGTTGGAACGGTGATAAGGAAGCCTTCAAAATGTACAGGTTATAAAAACTATAGTGCCGAGGCTTGTCTTCCTTAACTACATCTTAAATATTTATCTGTGCCACACAATAAAACGATTTCATCTGAACCATGACAAACACTTAATTTTATTCTTTCATAATAGTCACTGCAAATTCATAATAGTGACTGCAAAAATGGAATCTATCATCATCTCGGAACAATAACTAAAGATCATCATATTCAATGCTTTGACAAGCTTCAAAATGACCATTATTATTGTAGAAAGATTATATTATTACTCTAGTGTTCCAATCATTGTAACTATAAATGCAAATATTGCGAAGTGTAGTGTACCATCAATGCTTTGTATGAATTGTACTACCGTCACTCATATGACATGAACATATTACAATCATGAATCACAAATAAGCGATTTCCAAAAACAAACATTTATCTGCGACATAAACATGTCCTGTTGGGAATAGAAATGGTTCGCTCAGCTATCGTGGTCACAAAGCACATTAGGTACTTAGCTATATCGTTCATATATGGAATTGGAAATTTTCTGCTGTAGAAATAGATAATATGACAAAAAATATTGAAAACTAACTACTTAAGTACTACATTAACATTGAGAGGGTTAGGTGAATGATTAAGAAATCAAATGAGTTAATTAAAAATAGAAAGGTAAACTTGAATAGTAGTGTAAATAAGATAGAAGAGATAAAAGAAATAACTCATAAAGCCGACAAACCAATAGACGAGCTACATGATGGTGAGCGGTCACTGTCATCAGTGAACATCACTGATAAAAGTATCAAGCAAGGGTCGCGAGAGAAATAGAAAGGAAGGGGGAACTTCATAGACTTCAAGTCGTGGCCGTTACGGAAATAAAAGAAAATAGCGGCCGATTTTAATTTAGGAATTAAAATTTTATGTAAGCTGGGTAAGATACCTTAATATCCTGATTGATATAATAATAATTTTTAGTATATTCAATTAGTTAGTATTAAACAAACTTAAATTAAGAATTAAACAGCACGAAGTAATGTCACATAGAAAAATGTATATTTTCCTTTTTCCTGTCTCAAGGCTTTGTAGTTACAAGGAATATTAAGCAGTATCTTTAATCTTCAGTTCTTATAGTATTACGTTTCTTGAAACTTAGTTAAGATCCCGAGGACATCCGAATGTAAGCCGCGTCTCCGTTTGCTGTATTCAGCTTTTTCCAGTGCTAAGCTCCTCGCGGGGATATTAAGGCTCCACTGCCTTCAATCCTTTATTTTTAATGGACTTCAAAGGCGAGATTACTTCTTTCACATTGACTTGCTACAAATGGCATATTATGAATCTCAGAATATGTATCAAGTGATACGATGTATTTAGGACTCTGATTAGGATTAAGGAAGTGAACATTTGTAGCAATGTATGTAATTTCTGAACTAACTTTCAAGTTTCAAAAAATAGAGTAATATTTTGTTTTTTAATCGCTAATAAATAAATAAATAAAAATCTTCAGTATGCTCTTATAATTATTATCTTACAAAAAATTAAAAGACATGGAAATTAAATTCATACAATAAGAATAGAATGACTTTGAAACTACTATTTGAAAACCAACAGGAATTTACGCGAGCGTTTTAACATCTGTAACGGTGACTTTAACTACAGCAACGTATCCAATGTTGATCTGAAGATATTTTGGATCACTTCCATAACTAACGGAGTTTTGGTACTTCTAGCGTAGCGAACATACAAAGTTCTAAACGAATAAACAACGTCAGCTAAAGCTAAACACTGCGCCACTACAACAAGACAAGTGCACGGCACTCGAAGTTGATTATCCGGTTGGAGCGGTATGTTTGTGTGCAATTAGCCCAAATTGTCTCCGGTATGGAGTGAACGGGTGTAGGCAACTCGCATAGTGATAGAGAAATATTTTCAGGCGGTTTTTCTGAACGACAAACATTGCAGCTGACTTTTTTGTAAGCGATAAGATAATGCTTGGATGCTTAATAATAATCATTTATAAGTTTATTTTTCGCGTAAAATATATAACTGGCCTGTGCTTAACATATCACACATATGGAAAGCGTAATTTCTTTCATTATTATTTATTGTGATTATTAACTATCCATTTTTTTCGAGATTCTGATTTTGATGTATACTGTATGGTAGACATTATCTTAATATATACGTTTGGATTACTCGCATCGCAGCCAAAGATGTTTCACATTAAAAATAATTTAATAAAATAGGAAATATATATTTTGCATAATATAATTTATTTCATTTCACAAGCATTTCAGAAACATGATTTGTCAAGGAGGAATAAAAATTGCTTTACACTTAGTGTGTTTCTTCAATTATGTTTTTTCATTCCTTTTAAAATCAGGTATGTAGGTTTCACACGATGAATAGACTTTTAAAATTCTTTTATATTAAACTGCCATACAATGTATTATCTGGAGGCACGGCAGTGCCGACTGCAAGTCAAGCGCAAAGCAACACTGCCGTACCATCCCTTTCTGGAACAATTTCGCCGCATATGTATTCCGACTCCTATTTGAGAACCTTTGGCTAGGGTTAGAACGCTGAAATTTTCGTCATCTAGTAAGCTATAATCAC
>DWKA01000909.1:0-14094 GCA_018249155.1 Panoquina ocola ocola
CGATTTGAAAAATTCTTTCAGTGTTAGATAGCCCATTTATCAAGGAAGGCTATAGGCTATATAACATCACGCTAAGAGGAATAGAAGATTTTTTTTCCCGAAGTGCTACATAAGTGCTACATAAAAAGGATTGTATATCCTTCTTTGTACTAACGATGTTTTAGAAAAGACAGATGTTGTTAGAAAACTGATACACACATACATTTCATAAGTATGTATGTTACTTCCATCTGCTAATTCTGTAAAATATCTTGTTACAGACGTCCACCAAGCCATACTTTGCCAACAGAATAAAGATTCCGTAAGCAAAGAGTAGGCGCCTACTATATGTTTTTACGGCTACAATATACTGTATAGTAGGTATACAAGGTAATAAAAAAACATGATTTTATCTATTAAAATCTCTAGTCTAATGTAGCGTAGTGTAATAGGCCATAACTAGAACAAACAATATGTTTTATAGGAAATAAAACAGAATTCCGTTTTACTAGACGATAACATTGCTTTGCCGGTGATGAAAAGCTGTTGCCAATCCTCTTTCACGGACTTATGAAAGCAATCCATCAAATTGCAAATTCGTCTCGACGAAAACAATGAAATATAAAAGATGTCCGCGGCATCCCACGTTATTTTACGGCTCACGGGCGACGCCGAGGTCGCCCGTGTTTATTGGAGCACGTCCCTGAAATTTTTATTGGGTGTACAACTCCATAATAAACTTTTGAAAGTTAAGAGAAAATGGGCATTATTTTAGACTTATCACGTTTGTCCAAGCATACTATAACACTAGAAGATCAATTTTTCTATTCATTTCTTTTTTTTTAATACGGCACTTATGTATGTCTGTATGTTTTTATACTGTCATTTCTATGATAAAAATAACATAAAAATTGGAATATTAATTAGAAATCTTTAAGTTTAGCAACACACATCACATATTAATAAACGACGTCTTGTAATAAATTCTTATAATATTACTGTCATAGACAACTTTAACGGTTCACTCAAAATACATAATATTTGCTCAATAATCTAGAAACAAAGTGCATCCAAGGTTTGTATACGTGAAAGCGTTAAATTGAGTAGCGAGAACGCGTTTCGGGGATAAACATAACGCGAAATAGAGTGCACAACAAATATTTGACATGTGTTTAACGTCAAATGAATTTAATTCAAAATAAATAAAATAATGATAATTAAGATAAAAATTAAACTATGTATAACACCATTTTATTGTAGCGACCTTTTGGTATCATCAGTAGTGTCGGACTTTCAGAGAAAAAGCCCAAACTCGATCTATCTATACAAACTTTGAACAGAAAGTTGGTAAGTACGTCAATTTAACTTTCAAGATTTGTCCATAACGGACAGACACCGTACAGATAACGTAAATAATGAATTCTAAAGGTATCAATTTAAATTCTTAATGTAAGCAGGTAATAATAATTATATCCTTTGAGCGTATTATAATCGTCTTGCTTTCGGAACATCGCAAATTGCCTATCTGCAACATAAAACTGGCAGTACTTTAATTTTGCTAGCTTCAATTTAATCTCCAGTGATGGTAAAACAAGCAATCCGAGCCCCTATATTTTTAAAGAAAGGTATCTGCTCAAAAAGTAACACGGAACAACATAGAGGATTTGGGATTTCTGGTAAAATTTACAAAATACCCAGCGTTTTTAGACCGGCGCCGTCGTTGATTCGCACGAACGCCTCCATTCTTTTAGGCTGGGTTCACACGGTGAGTGTTCGATGCGGTATTTCATATATGCTTCGACGCTATATCGTAATGATAAAGTGTGTTTGTAAACATACGTACGTATATAGATTTTTACACCAACGAAACTAGGTTTTGCTTGCAAGTTCGTCTGCTTGGTTAAGGGGATATGAAGTTTAACAATGATTACAATGACAAACTTTTATACAAACTTGCGAGAGCCCTTAGACATCCTTAATCCCATCCTATGGCAAAATCCGTTCTTAACGGACGTCTAATAACTGTAAACTGCGTCTCTGCCTAATTCTATGTTTATCCGTCAAGCAGTTTTTGAGATTTCGTGATGAGTATTTTCCGTTTTTATATAAAACTAGCTGACCCGGCAAACGTTGTTTTGCCTTATAAAATGGCCATAAAAAAATAGGGGTTGGTATTGAAAAAGTAAAAATTTAGGGTTGTATGTATTTTTTAATGCCACATTATAAAAAAATAAGAAAAAATAAATTTCGTCTAAAAATTAAAAAAAAAATTAAGAGTGAAAAACCCTTATCACTTAGGGGTATGAAAAATAGATGTTAGCCGATTCTCAGACCTACTTGATATGCACACACATACAAATCGGTTCAGCAGTTTAGGAGGAGTACGGTAACTAACACTGTGACACGGAAATTTTATATATTAGATGTATTTAGATAAATAAGTAATTATAAATAATACCTACATTTCAATGACCACTGCAACTAACACACTTTTATATAATGTGGACAACTACAACCTCATTTATTCATCTTACGTTCTAATATTCCATATCCACGGCGTACATTCGTCGACATTTAGAAAATTGTTTTCGTAGATCTAAGTAAAACTTTTAAGGGCGAGAAATTTTAATAGCTTTGTTTGTTCAACTGATGCCATCGCGCTGAAGGCTGAAGATTAATTACAGACTGATTAATGGATAAGCAAGGACTTCTTTGCGTTGAAATGTCCCTTTGTGTACTGGAGCAAACATAAAATAATTAAAGTCTCTGTGACATAGCGTAATAAAAGTTAATTATGACGACGGAGTATAATAGAGCTAAAAGGAAATTTTATTTCCTAGTTGTGACTCAAGAGGAAGAGAATAAAATATTAGACTTTAAACAAAAAAAATACGCTTCTTATATATAAATCAGGTCTCTCTATGTATTCTATCGTTTGGGCTTTAGCATAAGAGTAGCTTATAGTTTATTTCACCAACTAATCTGATTCCCCATGAAAGAATTACTCGGGATTACATTGTCCAAAGCATAACATAACATAACAAATATATGTAACATACACGTGACATATATTTCACAGACGCATATGTTTTAGTAATAATTTAAGTAGTCGTATATTTACCTAAGTAATACATTTACTTACAGTTTAAGATATTCTAACTCTACTCGTAAATAATCCCACTAATTATAGGAATATGGAATAGTCCTAGGCAGCTTTAAAGCAGGTTCTATTGAAGGTGGCTAGCGCCGCGCCGTCACCACGATAATCTAATATAGGTAGGTATGTATAAAATTTCCGTGTCACAGTGTTAGCTATCGTACTCCTCCTAAACAGCTGAACCGATTTATATGAAATTTTGTGTGCATATCGAATAGGTCTGAGAACAGGCCAACATCTACTTTTCATACCCCTAAGTGATAAGGGTTGTTCACCCTTAATTTTGTTTTTTTAATTTTTTGTTTTTATTTTTTTATAATATGGCATTAAAAATACGTATTTTTCAATAGTATTTTTTACCGAAGCAAAGCGAGGGCGGGCAGCTAGTATTAGTATAATCCTGACGGGTCTAATACGTGGAGATAAATTTTATATGAGTCTGGTCTATCTTAAAATAACATTATGTAATGTCGCTTACACGATGACAATAATGTATGTATGTATATCATTTTATTTCTTACAATGTTCTTAATCGGCAAAAGCCTGAAAGAGACAGTTAAGATGCGTAGAAGTTGTTGTTTAGAAAGTAAAACTTGCCAAGTTACGTTTCAAATACTATGAGAACATTATATTCTAAGATTTTTTTTCTAAGCTTATGAATAATATTCGGTGTTATTGTGTATCACGACCTTGAATTTTTACACTCAACGCGGCTCATGATGGTTTTCTTAAAAACCATAAAAGGTAACGAAAAATACAAATCTAATTGGCATCCACCAATGTATGTAATATTGTAAATTGCATTCGATTCCTTCGCGATTCATGACATGTTTTAAAATTCATAGATGTAAACAGCTTACCAAGTTGTCGTATTTCCGTCTCCGTGTTCAATGGAATACAGTATTGCGAACGCGTGACTTGAATTAAATATGCAATAATTCAAGTTTGAAAAATTTGAAGTTGACAACAAATACTAAAAACAGGGGGACTTAAGGGGGGGACTCCTATATAAGAAACGTGATATTTTGGCTCGATATCAATAACGGCAATAGGTAGGCACTTGAAATATTCCATACCTATGTTCATTAAAAAAAATGTGATTTATTGCCGTTTTTTATAAATAATACGAGTACGTTTTTATTACTATTTTTAAGATTTTTTAATAATTATTATAAGTTAATGCTTGACCGCAAAGCTATAACTTACTACGCATTGTTCGAATTTTAAATAAAAATAAGATAAGTAAAGGAGTAGGTACATTATGTGCCTATTTTACACTGAAAAGCAAGGCAATTATTTAACTTTAATAGTAGACAACAGATGGAGTACTGTCTCAATCATTGATGATTATAATTGGGTTTCGCGCGTTGTTTGTTTAGGCCTGATAGGCAATTTTCAGCGGCGGCTGTATTTCTGACGAGCTAACAGATATTATCAGAATAACAGAATTGAAATCTACTGCGCCTAATTTAATCAGAATAGACATTCAACTAGACAGAGAGCTTGTACCTACTGCATACCTACATACTTTGCAAAGATATAAATTTTGTAACGCATTTTAAGAATAGCTAGTGTAGAACTCTGAAATTAGTTATAGACTATAGTTTAATATGAATAGTAAGCTTATAGCCATGTGCAAGCAACTTGGAAAGATCTAAAAGAGACATTTAGATGTCGCAGAAATGGTTTTGCTCTACATTTTGTTCGGTGCATCTAACTGTCCCTTTCATACTCTTGCCAAGTTACGTGTTAATGACAATACATGTCAAACAAGGGCAGGATACAAATTTAATAAAACCATTAAATATTGTCTGAATTTAAGACAAGTGTATTATTTTAAAACTACAATAATAATTATTTAGGTAGGTACAATATTCTCGTAAACATGTCACTGAAACTGTCTTACACAGTTTAATTAATTCCTTCGTTTAATTTTCCAATTTATTTCGCCCTGGATTAGATTAAGTAATTGCCGACGCGTACGGAAAGGGTGCGAACAGCTTTCTAAGATTAGTACGAATGCTCGGAGATTTCATTATGTAGCCATCCCTTACTATTATTGCCACGTGATACTACCGTGTTTTTAAGGATCGTATATAGGTACATTACATAATCATATAACGAATTCGTAAAAGTAATTGAAGTTAAGGATTACTAATATTAGGTAAATGATTGTGAAATTGGGATTGCAATGGATGTTCAGTGTCATAAATAAATTATGATTATGTTACGTTTCGACAACTTAGCCAAAGTGCTTGGTTCACAAAAAAAGGAACACAAATAAAAAAATACACAAATTCTTAAAAAATATAGGATATCAAAAAGTGCACTATAATTAATTAAAGATATACATAATAATATTACATATATTGTTTAACTTCTTTATTACTCGAGAGTCGGCTGCAATTAGTATCTAATTGTCGTCGGTCTTTTAATTTAAATTTAATTAACAACTGGCGACTAATCAAAAGACGTGCATTTTATTTCATTTCATTAAAATACTCCCGTAAGTCGGAGGGTGCTTAAACTGAATTATTGCGGCATCAGATACGCCTCACCGGTGCCCTGCCGCGATAGCCTCCGCAAACGTTTGCTAACCGCCACTTCACAAGTCGGTGGCGTTTAATTTAACCTCGAAATTAATGGACCGAAAAATACTTGATCCCCGCGTTACTTGATATTTTTTCAGCAGTGAAATTGTTTTCTGATTATTAAGGAACCTACATATGTATAGAGTTTTGGGTCAAAAGGGACCGCGGTCCCTTGTTTGCCACAGAGAACAACATTGTAGGTATCGGCAACATACTTGGTCCTAAAAAAAAAATAAGTAGGTACTTCAGATTTTTAGTAGTCTAACCCAGTACAAGGGCACCAACCACTGGAAACTTATTTTGGCTACAACCGTCAAGTCAATGTAAATTCGAATTCAAATAATATCGCTAGAATTTGCACAGATACTTAGCTTTGTAAGGTACACGAACATTTTATTTTTAACGCTTGACACTGAACATTGCAATGTACAGCGAAATTACTTTGAGAGTTGCGATGTCGCTTTTGGGCTAGTCATGTCCACTGAAAAGTCGCCGACAGCGGCACATGAGGTCGTCCATCGAGCATATAACCAAATAGAGTTAGAGTAAGATCCCAGGCCCGCCGGACCTCACTTATTTCTGAACTAACGAATTTCACAGACTAGACTCTCCTATATGCGTTAAACAGTGTCCGAACACTGATTATCTAATCCCGGCCCATTCCCTGAAAGTGAAAGGAAAAGGAACGAAAGTTAGACAAAAATATAGCTTACTTTTCTTAAATTTAAAGCACTGATTCTTACTTTTAAACGCATATAGGAGAGTCTATTCTGTGAAATTCGTTAGTTCAAAAATAAGTAAGGTCTGACGGTCTTGGGATCTTAGACTAAGTAGTAATGTGAGCTAGAAAATTCCGAAACTGATCAGTGATTTGTCACTGATAAATGACAATTTAAAAGTACCCCACCAATTATTTTTGTATACTTACTGCATTACAAGAAGACTCAGAATAACATTCCACGGAAAAAATCTCATAAAATTTTGTATGGAAATAACGTCGACATAAAACCCCTAACACAATCTGGCAGAACATTTAGATAAGATAAAAGACGTAAACATGCACATATAAGTTGTTATCAATACCGTACAGAGGATATTATGTAATTCGTGGAGAGTTTTATTAGATTCTTTCCTACTTGCCTCAGATTAAGCGCAGAAAAAAATAAATTGAGACAAAGACTAAAGAGGGGTGCGAAGCAGTTAGAAATAATGTTCGGTATTAACGGCCAGGCTACTTCAATTACTACTACATTTCTTCTACTATATTTTTACCGGTTAGGTACTAATTAATCTACTCATTCATTCAATGACTCATCAATAAATACGTAGTTGATAAATCGATCAACCTCGTTTTTGGATACCAAAGTTATAGTACACTCATTACCAACTAAGAAGAAAGAAGAAAAAAGGAAATACTTTCGCTTTTGACAGAATATATATTGATTTTGTTACCTAATACTATGTATAGAAACTGTTTTATTATACAAAGTGTCCCATATTGAATGGATGATCCTGGAATGCCAAATAGTGCAGCTATCGAGCGCTCAAAAAAATACCCAAAAAAAATATTCCAATTGGTACCCAAAATATGAAGGTTTCTAAAAAACGGGTTTTCATTGACCTTACTCTACTTTCAGGTACACCACGGCTGCAAATTAACTAAATTTACTGCGTTTTTGTTGTTATTTTATTCCTCATAGATATTCTTAATAGAAATGCAGTCAATTGTATGAGTACCTATTACAGTTTTTTTAGGAAATAACATTTCAAACTCAAATAATAACATGAAATTTAATAGCATCGTTATTTACACTATGTTTGAGGTAGCCCCTCAAAAAAATGTATGAACAATGGTGAAAAAAATTTATCAACACCTGAGTGGCCAACTATTCCAAGTAAGGTCAATAAAAACCTGTTTTTTTTAGAAACCTTCATATTTTGGGTACTGATTGGAATTTTTTTTGGGTATTTTTTTTGAGCGCTCGATAGCTGCACTATTTGGCATTCCAGGATCATCCATTCAATATGGGACACTCTGTATATCGAAGTCGGATTCAATCCACGACATCTGTTACAAACGGTATTAACGTCCGTTGCTGGTGCAAATATGTGTTTAATTAATAGTCGGGAGTGGTTCTTTGTAGCGAGGCGGTGAAGCAATTAGCTGAATCTCGGAGGGAGGCGAAAAGCGCCGCGTGGATTTCATTTTCTTGAAAAATTTATAAATGTTCAGTTTTTTCACTTCAGCGCACGAGCCTGGTTAATTGAACCGTGATGTCGCATTTTATAATGTGCTAAGTTCACTACTTTTACCAGCCCGGTAGTATTACCGGGGGTAGTATTACCTAATGTATATTAGGAAACCCTGATAAAACAAAGATCTTAATGTATACTGTTCTAAGTTAGTACTATTTAAAGGTACCTAATGTTTTGGGAGAGAGGTCACTATCTCACTCAGTATAGGTAGGTACACATAGCATTCATCTGGCGAAATAAGTATAAAATCTGAAGAGCAGTTTCCAAGATTATTATCACATAGATAATTACAAACTGTAGGTACTTCTTTAGAATGTTATTATAGAAATGTAATTTGGGCTCAAAATTCAAAATGTATTTTGATGCTATCGGAATACTTAAGAACTTGGATTTTTTAAGTAACCTAACCTTATCCTGTTTTTACAGGAGTTACTCGTACGTTAAAGATGCATCCGAAAAAATAATCAATCACTACTTTATTTAAATAATCAATACTTATTTTATATTCCAATTAATAAAGAACGTAATACAATGTGCAAATTAATTCTGATGTTGACGATCCACGCGCGAGCATTTCAATCAGCTAATGTGTGGCGAAATTAATTCAGGATTTGGAATTCCATATGTTAACCTCAAATAGTAGTGAGATACAAACTATTTATTACCTGCAGACACGTCACCTACCGATTCTGTAAAATATCTAGCACTTGCTAACATTAGGATTGATTTAATATTCCTTAAACTCCTCCGTAGTTCAGATGGTATGCTAATTCTTTAATGTCGGTTATTATCCTATGAAGAACACATTTTCTATAGGTACTATGAGCAGACAAGCGAGCACTTGCTCATTTGGTAAGCGGTCATCGTCGCCCATGGGCGTTGTCAACGCTAGGAGTGTCGCCAACGCGTTGCCGGCCAAGAAGGAAGTGATAGAGTTAACTTTCAATACTTGTAAAAAGTTTCATGATTCTAGGTCCACTGATTTATTAAGCTCATAATGTTATTAATATTACAAGATAGCTGTTACTATTTTAGTTATATCGATCGATTTTGACCGATACAAAACCTTTAGAAGTAAACATTATATTTCCATCTATTTAAATATTAGTACCTACGTAATCATAAAACAATTGTAAGGTCATTTTTTAAATTCCTTTAAAATTTTCTCCTAACTTCGCCAGGAAAGAAGTTTTACTCAAAAAAGATCAAGGTTAAGTTACTCTTTTTTGCAATAATTTACGAATGTATTTTGACTGCAAATCCATCACTGTCTCTGTAATCGTACGAAATAAATCTTACGTCTATAAATAATTTCGGTTTTCATGCATAAGTCACAATCAATGCCGTTATCGCTAAGCCTAATATATGACTGTTGGATATCTAGACAGCTCGGAATCTTCCCTCGTCTCCGTTTTGATGTTGAGCAATGTTTATTAGTTTCTTAGTATTGTATGTTTGTTTGGGCTTGTTATATTTCAAGCTGTAATAGAACTACATACTTCCTTCTTGTCCTATCGTCTTGCAATTCGATATATTGCTTAATTCCGATGATAGTATAATGACAAGTTTAAAGAAAATATTGGACATACATATGTTTCCATTTTTGTATACTATAGATAAAAAAATAACGTTATATAATGTATCTACTATTTATCAATAGCACCTAGGCAAAAACGGGATGGACCGCTACTTACATATAAGAACCATAGAACCCAGATATACTTTGTATCTGCTAAATATTTTAATTAAGAACTTTGTAGGTACCTATATTTCAGAGGGGTTTCAGCAAAAAATATGTACCTACCTACATTTCATAAACATCTGGTTTCGATAGACAAGTGCAAAACAACGATAATAATAAATAATAATAATAAAGAGAAAATATTTGTATTTTTGTAGGTTTTTAATGAATAAACTCAAAAAGTACTGAACCGATTTCAAAAATTATTTCACTATTAGAATGCTACGTTATCACTAAATGAAATAGGCTATATAAACAACTAGAAAAAATTGGGATCCTTAATATCTACC
Source organism: Panoquina ocola ocola (assembly GCA_018249155.1). Classification (NCBI taxonomy): domain Eukaryota; kingdom Metazoa; phylum Arthropoda; class Insecta; order Lepidoptera; family Hesperiidae; genus Panoquina; species Panoquina ocola. Next base: position 10,015 of record DWKA01000909.1, read on the forward strand.
TGTGCGAAGCCGGGGCAGGTCGCTAGTTACTTAGTTATTATTATGTCGTTTAATCGCTGTACCTACTGATATCTGTTTTTTCCGCTACAGTGATCATATATCGTAACTACCAACTAAGTTACAACGATCATATAATCGTAGCCGATGGTTGAAAATGGACGTAGAATTGTTGTTTTCCGTCGCGCAGTGGTTAGCTTTAGTCATAACCCCATGTGTAATAATGTTGTACGGATATTTCTATCATAAGTACAATTACTGGAAGAAGAAAGGTGTGCCGTATGAGAAGCCTTATTTCTTTTTTGGAAATTTGTCGTTTTTGATGCGAAAAAGCTTCTGGGACTATTGCCTCGAGTTAAGAGAGAGACACCCTAGAGACTACGTGGGAATATTCCTGGCATGGCAGCCGACCCTCGTTGTACAAACCCCGGAACTCGCTCGCCAAATACTTGTCAGAGATCACGAATGTTTCCAAGATAGATATTCGTATAGCCGTGAATCCGATCCTTTGGGTTCTCTCAATTTATTTTCCTTGAAAGTAAGTATTAAATTAAATAGAGTTTCTTTTTCATTTTCCTATTAATCATACTCATCTGTTCAAGTAATTATAGAATTCCTTTGAAACTCACGTAGAAGTGAAATTACTTTTTGTAATTTCAGTTGAGCTCAAAGCTAGTTATTATACATTAAAATAATAAATTAACATCTGGATAATTATTTTCATTCTAAAAAAACATTTAATTTAGTTCATCATTAAGTACTTTGTGTTCTTAAATCCCGTTACTATTGTATATTAGGTACCTTCTTTTAAATGTACCTACATATTTTTTATTCAAAAAAACTGTCATCTGTGTATGTAAAGCAATTTACTTTCGCCTATTTTGCCATTTTCGTTGTCTCTACATACACAGCAGCTTTTGCTGAAGGCGAAGTTTAAAGTGCAATGCATGCAAATTTAAAGTGAGCTTGCATATTTTCTCCGCCGATTTTAGTTGGACACCCGTTAGACCGCCGGGTTTGGTACTTCTTATAGTGCCTGTGTCTGTCTTATAGTGTGTTATACGTAGGTATAATAATAGAAAAAATAACACGACAGTTTTCTATTAGGAATAACACTTAACTTAGTTAATTTTTTGATAATAAGAAATGAGATAGAATGTAGAATTATTAATCACATTAGATTTAAAATCCGTAACCTTATTGATTGTGACGATCCGAGTGACCTGAAACTATCCTGTTCGTAGGTCTTGTTTATATTGTCATCCGCGACACAGAGTGTGTAAGCATTTATTTATGTGTACTAAAATGTATATAAGTCACAACTCCATAGCGTATTTAATTATTTCACAGAATCCGATGTGGTCACACGTACGGCATGAAATCTCTCCCATGTTCACGACGTCTCGGCTCAAGCAGTACTCCGTCCTGATGAATTTAAACGCCGTTGAGCTGGTACGAAAGATTCAACGCGATCACGTAGATGACAATAAACCAGTTAATCTTAAGGTACAGTATCATATCCTCGGTCCTTATTACCTTCATTCATTCCTAATATTTAAACTCGCGAAAATTAATCTTGAGCCAAATTCATACATTCCACCAAGTTCTATGCAATATCTACGTACTCCGTAATTGTTCCCAAAATAATAAATGTATTTATAAATAATTATATGTTATTACATAAATCAAACCAAATATACCTAACTAAACGAAATTATTTATAACTCTGATACCGAATGAAATTACATTCATATTGAATAAGAATGAATAAGCTGACACTATAATTTATATTGTGGTACCTCTTAAAATAAACGTTGAGAACTTATTTTAGTTTTTTTTGGAACAGGAACTATTTTCTATGTACACGTCGGATACCGTAGCGTATACCGTGTTTGGAATACGAGTCAGCGCGTTAAATGATCAAGATTCCCCTTTGTGGTATATCACTAGCCATATGGTCAAATGGACATTCCGGCGTGGCTTTGAGTTGACTATGATATTCTTAGTGCCAGTGATAGCTGCAATATTAAGGTAAGAGTCGCCTGATGTCGCTGGCGACCCATGTCGCGGCACATTTATCGCCTAGTGTGTCTTTGGCATTATGCAGCATGAACATAAAAAGCACGAAAAGTATTCGTAGACCTCCTTCAAGCTAATGTATTACTAACAGGCCTTTATATCGTTTTCATATAATTTACAGACTTTATTTCTTCTCGGCATCCGCTAATGAATACGTGAAAAAAATATTCTGGAATGTCGTAGAACAGCGACAAAAATCGGAAAATGGAAATACTAATCATAAGGATCTCGTTAATCATTTACTTAAATTAAAAGAAAACCTTAAACTTCCTGCCGAGGCGGGTTCTGGTGAGTTTTGTTTAGTATTAAAAAAATACACAAATTATATTCATTCATGTCAACTAATTGAATTCAATCACAACACAGTAATAATATCTCGCAATAGTAGATATTATATTCCAAATGCATATATAAATTGTAAAAATATTTTAATATAGGTATAGCCATGAGCAAGGTACTTGGCAAAAATCTGAAGAAGACAGATGCACAGAACAAAAAGCAGTGCAAAACGATTTCTGGTCTTCTGCGCATCTGACGTCCCTTTCTACGTCTTTCTAAGTTACTTGCCCATGACTAAATGGATCTACGGATCCAGTTAATAAAAACCTTGTAAAATTGTTTTTATCAGAGTTGGCTGATAACATAATGTTGGCACAAGCCGCGGTTTTTATATTGGGATCAATAGAAACATCCTCCACGACGATTGCCTACACTCTGCACGAATTATCTTACAACCCTGAAGCGCAGGTAATTAATAGTTAATAAAAAAAAGTTACAACAAACAAAAAGTATTACCACAGATTACTTAATAATTATTACATAACAGATAAATCACTCCATAGAAAATTTACAATACCTACTAATATGATAGAGAAAGAGTAAGTGTCTCTTTCTAACCGCTAGCTAGACGCTGCAAGCAAAAATGAACCAAAGCTTACGAGCATAAAGATTGTTTTGCTCTGTAGATTCACGTCGTCACATGATACGTATTGACGTATCGTAACCCTAACCATTGGGTTAGGGTTGCTTCTTTCGATATACATATACGAGTATGTCCGTCAATATTTGTAGTACACTTAATAAATTAATCAAAACAACATATCAAAGCCGCGCGGCTAAGACCATTTTTTAATTTCAAATTTAAATTTAGAACGCGCTTTACGTGGCTGCCGGCAACCCAATGAGAAGTGGGCAGTCGAATGCCCGGCACCCGATAGGTCATTATCGCGCGCAAGTACATGGAGTGAAAGAGGCCTGGTATTACTACAAAACATATTAAATCCTACCTCGTAATTAGATAATCTACAATAATTATTATGATTTACAGTTTAGTACATTACTTAAGTGTATCTCGGCAACAGCGCCGCGTATCGAAAGAAAAACTATCGTAACTTTTAAATTACACTCACTCAAAGTTATATTGTGCAGGAAAAACTTTACAACGAAGTGAAGGCTGCAATGGAAGAAAGCGGAAAGGACATTTTGGATTACGATCAATTAATGCAACTAAAATATTTGAACGCATGTATTTATGGTGAGCTTGGAAACAATTTAGTAGTTAATGGTGTTAATTACCGAAATCTTTATAGGTATTTGTTACCTATACTATCTCAAAGCAAGGAACCTATGTCATAAACTGCAATTGCTCCTGTAATGCCACAAAAGTTAAGCTACGTAAATTATTTATTGTGTTTTAATTACATATTATAAAACTCAGCCAAAAATAAAATAATAACAATGTAGCAACACTTAAAAGGTTACTTACTGGTACACAAGTATTGCCCTACAAACATTTACCAACCAATCAATAGCCTAGTTGGCAGTGACCCTGCTTGCAAAGCGAAAGATCCGAGATTCGATTACTGGCCGGGGTAGACATTTGTATAACGCAATGTTTGCTCTCGGGTCATGTATGTTAGTGACCTGTTATAGGTTAGGCCAAGGAACTTGGCCAGCCGAAAGAAAGAGACAGATAGATGCGCAGAAGTCATTTTTAGGTATCGG
>DWKA01000910.1:0-14090 GCA_018249155.1 Panoquina ocola ocola
TTTGGGCTGTGCGTTGATAGATCACTATGTCAGTCAGTCAGTCAGTCAGTCAGTCACCTTTGAGTTTTATATATTTAAAGATTGCCTATCGTATAGTTATATTCGTTCTGTTCTTCGTGTTTTGTATTTACTTACAACGTTACCTGTAAGCAAAGTAATCAATATTTCTGATATTTAGTAAATGTTTCGATAAAATATATAACAGCGCTTAGTAGAACGAGTCACGGAGTTTGCGTGGTATAAATATTCTTAACATTGTCCCGAGTCCGGCTCGTTGCATAATCGCTACCGGTACCTGTCATTATAATAGTACTTCTCGGTACTACCATTGTACCCGTAATTATACTATAACAATTTATATACCTACCTTTTAAACGTAAATCGTGTAATGTCACGCACTTAAACATAAAAGCGGAATCGGACTATAAAATATTTATTACTTTCTTTAATTATTTTGTTTATTCCCGCTGGTAGGATTACGAGATACACCGCTCAATTATACTGTGTAAATAAAATATTCGGTCATACAATTATCAACTAACACCGTTGTGAATAAGTGTACGCTTAAAGTTTTTCATCGACGATTAGTTGATTGTGATTTGTACGTAATTGCTTCACTGCTCACCACAGCGTTTGCTTTTTTGGTGTAGTTTAAATAAATACATAGTACTTATTTATAAAAAATGTATGGTTATTTGTCATTTTGATTTCTTGCTAAACACTCTTAGTAAATTTATAAATGCACTGAACTAAGTGAATCCATACAAATATTATAAATAGGAAAAAAAAATGTTTTTTTGTTTGTCGTTCTTTACCGGCACAACAGACCATCGTTTTAATATGATTTTGTGTGTCGAGAGGCTAGAGAGTGACATAGAAAATATTGTTTTTAACTTAAGACCTTTAGTATTATTTTGAACACGTTAAAGCTGGGATCGGCCACAAATCTTTAATAAATGACCGATCTTAAAATCGAGATACTGTTATTACAGTGACGTTGTTAGTTTTAGCTTTAGATATCGTAACACGTCGCGGCTTTAACTTAAATCACAAGTCAACGAAACTTCCTGATTTCACGCTATTTACGTATGCATGATTAGTTTAGTACAAGTAGTTATTAACTTGAGGTTGCACTCTGGCACCATAACTTAGCTGTACAAGTTAGCATCATTAAGTTAGTAACTATTACGATACGCATACTACATTAAACATGCAAGCGTTCACGATAACTCTAAGACCTGGGTCGGTATACGACGCAAAAGTTCGGCTGACTAAAATCACTGCATCACTACATACTAATAAATTATTGAATTTATTAAATACCTTATTTTTACAACAAATAAAAAGACGAAGTAGTACTTACGTTCGCAAATATTTGAAAATAGTTGTTGTGGTATTTTTTTTACAAATGAATCTAAAAGTTAATTTTATTTGTCTTTTTGTAAAATAGGTTCTAACGCTCATAACGCTCAATAATAAGCACCCTATAAGTACGAGTACCTAAAAGAAAGACGAGGAAAGTAAGTACGTATATATCTTGTTTATCACACGATAACCGGAAAAGATACACGTTGTCAACGGACTGAGATAGACATACACATAAACATATGAGATATACATAGGTATAAGCTTTGCTACCCAAAAATAAAAGACAATACAACTAAGGTCGAAATTAATAAAACAACTAACTATACTTTAACTATAGTTCCAATTCGGTTAACCACTTTGGTGGTCTTGATCATAACTTAACATCCACCTGTCATTTATCAGAGTAACGTGCGTGCTAGAAACTAATTACCTATCACTTGGTAGAAATCATCGTAAGGTTTGTTACTCGTACATTGGTACTTGAGGTCTTCTCTAAAATGTTTTCAAAACTGTGAAGTATGCCAACACGCATTTAGCAATCGTGATGGACTGTGGCCTTAATCCCTCTCATTTGAATGAAGTCTCTAGCTGTGATTTTTTTTTCATTGTAGTTTCTAGGAGAGTAATAAATCGGCCAAGTGCGTGCCAAGGTAGATTTAGGCACATAGTTGTAAATTGATCGACAGTTTTCCTTTACAATTCGTCTTACTTTATAATTATCATAGCTTTTTTCAAGAACTCTATGTTCCGCTTCTTCTACTTGACCTTGTTTACATCATTATCAATAATAATAAAAACTTTCAACTTGCATGTTAAATTTTTCACTATTAGAACTACTTACAATAATTTTTCTAGCACATCTATATTACCTACAAGTATGACCTTATACTTCATTTAAGTTTGGCTTCAGACGATTTTGCACTATAAAACAAATATGTTTTAGTTTTTTAAACTATTAACTTATTTTGTTAACATAATCGATAAGAATACTGACACTATTCACATAGATATAGTTCAAACTTTACGAAACAGTAGCTTTATCGGTTAACCACACGAGACCTATTCGGATGTTGGTTCAACACGTGTCGCAAATACTGGGGCGAATATTAATTTCTGTCATAGGAATATAAGTAACTGAACGTTTAATACATCTGCTGTAAACTTTATTGAGTAACATTGTTTCAATATGTGTTATTTATTTAATTTGTAATGACAAACATTACAAGTCAAATCTTGCAAGTTGAATTACAACCACTTCTCATCATCTTGAGGAGTTTGAATTGCACGTGTTTGAGGAAGTCTTCAAAAAAGAGTGAATAGCCTATAAACTATACCTAATACATCCTAAAAGGTGATATTAAAATAAAGGTGTTATATAGAATAAGATGAAGCTTATTGGTTATAAGTATCATGCATGCATGTGTATCTAATGTGCATCTAATGAGGCTAGCCTACGTGTGATGCAAGGACACACAGCCGATATTCTCCAGACAGCTTAGAATACCTACATGGTGGAAGGCCGCGCAAACCGCAACCGGATGTCCCTCACCCGCCAGATGCACAATCACACTAACACGAACTCTCACGAATTTTTCTCCCAACGCTTTCACATCTTCCACTAATTATTATCCACTTTATCGGGCATCTTCAATTTGATTTACGTCTAGCTCTTACATAGCTCAATTGGTACACTTTTTCTTTTCGGCAAGGTAATTTAAGCGTACGATCGATGCTGATACCATTGGCTCGACCTCTAAATTGCGCTACGGGTTACGACCGCGAATGCCAGCCATTAATTAGGAACTGCCAGGCGTTTGTCATTCATTTGTTTAATTAGGGGCGCAATAATTACTGTTTATGGTTTAATTACATTGATATTGTATTACATTTAACTAATATGATAATTGTTTAGCAAAAAGCTCGTAATCACTCTTCTTGTGTTATAGTGAATCATTACAAAATATGTAGAGTACTTATTTCGCTCGTGTTTTATGGATTATTATTCAAGTAATGTATAATAAATCTAGTGAAGTCATAAAACGTAAAATCTCATCAAAGATTTCCGTGTCGATTATAGGGAGTGCAACTTGGGTCGATCGTTAAAAGTTTAATGAGAGTAGAACGACAAGGAAATGTTAACTGTGAAACCGATTATTATTCATATAAAATTATCGGCTTGGAACAAATGACACCCTGCGTTAATTTAAATAAATAATCATTTACCTACATACATCAAATTGTGTGTTAAAGCGATGCAAATATACCTACATAGATATGAATAAATCAAGCATTCGCAAGTTAAATTTATAACGATTATATTGGCCATTAAGGCTGAAGGCACGGCTAATGGAATGCGTCGATAATGTCAGTCATACATAAGATGCGTACGCGGTAACGATGAAAGTAAATGCGCGCATCTTAACACCGCGCTGCGTGAACACCGCTCCACGCAACTCAATGTCTTTGCAGTTTTCAACAATCATTATGCAGCTCTGATCTTTCTTACGTACCTACTATAGTACTAGTAATAAAAGTCGGCCATTACAAAAAGTCTGCTTTCATTCGTCCATGTATGGACTTTAATTTTGTTTGTCCGTAAATTACTTGTATTACTAATGGGTTGATTTTGTTTTTGACATTTGATTTGTGACGCAAATAACATACCTTGCAATCGGTATTATAAATATATCAATTTATCCGTCACTTCAATAGAAATCTGGGTCTCATTTGACCAAGATTTATTGATATTCCAATTAATCAAACACTATGATTTGATTTGTATTCGTAAATTATAGTTTACGTTGATTAGCGTGTTATGGTGTTGCTCATAATGTGAAAAACTCTTCGGCCTTAAATTAGTTCTAATATTCAATATCAAATGAAATGTTTATAATATAGATACATTATTTTTATGGTTACTTATACCTATACCTAATTAATTTCGTAGTTTAAAGGTTATATAAAAGTTCAGTTAAATTGGTTAATAACCAGTATTAATATCCAATGACAGGCGGTCAAGGAGAAACTATCAGGAAAGATATCGGACGTTGTGAGAATTAGCTACTATGTTGCATTAGAGATTATAAAAATCATTTAATTTCGTCTATGTTACAAGCAGAAAATATCTAGCGGAATGTTTCATAATTTTTTTAGACTTCCTTCTAACTATCCATTTTTAGCACCTACGGAGACGATGATAAGTTAATAATTTAAAATGCAATATGATTGGAAGTAAAATTATGTGTATATTAACAATTCCGCATCTTAAAAGAAAGAAATTGTAAGTCAGCTAGCAAGATTTGACAAACAAAAAAATTAAAACATGACTAACTACATGCTCATTAGGTACCACTTAACCAACGCTGTATCTTTATAATTATAATCACTAAGAAATGACCTAGATTTGCTTAATACACAGAAAAGGTCAGCGTAATTAGGAAATTCACTTTTAGCGACTTTGTTAACATGGAACTAAACCATCCAATAATTAATTATTACTTATTACTAATACACTACTGTCGTTTGCTTTAACTCAAAGCATTAGCTATTAATAATAATTAAATGTAGACTTTAAGGTTATGAAACTTGCATAACATACTTTACGGGACTCCGCTAGATGCTAAAATACGTTAAAAGATTACCTCAGAGTTTCAAATGTCTCCCAGTAGTATCGTAAATGTAACTTAATAATAATGTTTAACGACCAACTATTTTATGAACTATGTTCCAATCTATATAAATTTAAGTCTTACAACAGTCTACATTATTTCTATATTTTTTGTACTTATACACTTATTGTAACTAAATACAATATTAAAAGCACTTCTCATATTAGATACTGAACTGAGAATTTACTCCGTTTTTAAGCCCGGTCAAAAGAAATAACATTGTCACGAAACTACACCAAAAATGCACTTTAAACAACAATGACAGAAGTGTTACATTGTAACTCAACAGCACTCAAAAGCACTTGTCACTCATTCAATAAGCAAATGTCATCAATTCAATTATAGATTCGAACAGTAAATGTTGATAATTGATTGATCATAATATTTTCTTCATTAACCACAATACAAAAACTGCTTACAAATTGCAGGGGTCAAACGGTCAATCAATAATAACGACGCATTGACAGACATCCCGCACCGTCGAAGAAAGTTATAGGCGAGCCGGCGCACCGCATTAGATTGATGTATGCGGCTACAAAAAATGAGAACACACTTGGCATAAGCTCGAATTTGATTTCTTGATTTCCGTCTGCGCGTTTAAGAGGAGATAACTTAAATTTTATGTTCGTATAAGGTTAAATTTCTTGGTCATGGGAGGAAGGCGTAACGAACGTTTTAGCGGAGGTTTCCGTTAGAAGTTTGGAGTTATCGTCTTATTTGGATGTTCGTTGAGAGAACGCTTGTGAATTAAATAACCTCACGATACGTTTTCTTATTCAGATTTTTTGTTATGTGAGTTTATATTGAAATATAGTATTTGGTGATGGTTTGTTGTAAAGAAAACATAGTGCTGATGATACGTCAATGGAGTTCTGCTGTAACGCTGTGCCAGGTCGAGCACGCAGCCATGCGGTATGCTGTGCTATGCCGCACCGCAACGCACCGCAATGCACCGCACCGCTACATGCGGCACCGTGTCGAGTTCGCGTCGCGGAGTCACGAGAGCGCACTTCGACGCGCAACGTGAGAGTCACGTCAAACGAATCGTGATGTGTCTAGATTAGCACAAGCTCCGTTTTATTTGCATGATCTATGAGCAATCAAGCCGATTTGTCACGTGTGTATTTCAGGCTTTCTTTACAGCAACGAACGAGAGGCAACTTAATTGCTCGGTAGCACACGGATTGCATTAGCTAGATTAGCTCTATTGTGTCACGATTCTTTATAGTCATTAATGATATGCATAATAGTATAACCTGTACTACACATACCTAAGTACCTACTTCTTAAACTATGCAAGAGATTGCTGGGTTTATTATGGTTTTAAAAGCTGGGAAACAAACCTAGCACACAACCTACCAGCCTAGCAAATAACAAGATCTACCATGGGATATAAAACTTATAAACGTAGTATATAGCTACGCTGTAAAACGTAGTAAAATATATTTTAATCAAAAGTAAAGAAGCTTCTTGCCAGCTCATTTATTAAAACGAGCACGCCAACAGTTGATTGGAAAATATTTTAAAATTAAGTAGCAGTCAAGGATGGATGGGTCAATATTAGCATTGGCGTGCAATTAAGTGCACAAGTCTTGTCAGGCTTAGCAATCTAAATGATCTACTATAGGTATATATACATTCTATTTGGATCATGTCAGGTTGAAAACCTTTATAATCGCCAATTAATAAATTAACGGTATTTAATTTCGTCAAAAATTTAAACGAAAAATATGAGTTTTAATTTGTGATTTTATTACGAATTTAGAAACGTAGAAATTTTAGGTAGGTACATCATACATCATTATGATGCCTCTTAAACAATAACACGCGCCTATATCTATAAGTACACTAAAATAATTTTTAACAAGTATGAATGGGAACAAATTTATTTTAGCCAAATTATTCCACCATCTGGTTCTTTAAAACTCCAAATTCCGTTAAGTAATTATTCTAAAGCTAATCGCACACTCGTCTATTAAATACTCAGTTATTATATTCAGCTACTGATATTTATTGATAGTAATGTACAAACGTATTATACTACACACATATTTTAACAACAGTTATAGTAGGACCGTACACAAATGATATTATTATTGTGATTCATCCACGAAGACCTTGGCCAATATAATAATATTAGATGTAAAGACGTCGTTAGAACCCACAATACACGTTCCCAATTAATACAAAACTTATTGCTATGTGATATAGTATTTTATCAAATTAGCATAAATCATAATTTATATTTTAAAACCTGAATAACTCGGTTCATTAAATCTCTTCTAGTCACACCCATTGTGCACGTACTCGTAGCACTTTGCGACATTAGGAAGCTAAAAACTAACAAAAAGATTTTTAAGTACCTACTCTTATATTAAAATATACTTAAGTATCTACCTGAATGCCTTTGAATGTTTAAATGGCCAAGATTAAGCACTGTCTAGGCGCTGAATTTAAATAAGTTTTTTGTTCCACACATAAGTTTATTTTTAATAAAACCTAAACTTACTGGTATATAAACCCGTTATCGAATGACTCGCTACGCAACATTTCCTTGAACATAGGCGCTGTTTTCGGCGCTTACAAATGGAATAGCCCTGTGGCTTGAGACCTGTGATATTGGAGCTGTTAGGAATAAAGCGTTGAATAAAATGTATGGAGTTTGAGCGATTATTTCGAAGTGATAATAGAACAGAATGGCGTGGGTGGCGTTGGGCTCGAACCGGATCTAAGGCGGAGATAAATCATACTAGGCCGAAACGTGTGCCGCGCCGCCCCAGCTCCGCGCCGGTGTTTGCCTCCTGCTTCCAAAATTGATCGCATTCTGTTTATCAGGTCGTTTAGGCCGTATTTTATATCTTAATTTAGTTTACTTACTGGAAACAAAATTAGGCTACGAGAGAAAACGTAAGACCACGCATTTGTTGTAGTCTATAATTTATGTAGTAGAATATAATTCTATTTGTTATTATCTAATTTAGAAAAGCCTAGACAAATATAATAAACTTATACACGCTAGTAATGCCTAAGAAATATTTGCTCTACAATCGACAAGCAAATTCGACGTCACTAAAAGTGTTTTAGAACTTCATCGGCCCAAATGATTGACCCTTATCCGATTCCCCGTTGTAACGGTCAAAGACGACTTTCTTCTCAAATTTAAAATTAAGAAAAATCAGATACCTTATTTTAAATACCGAATAACACGTTTGACGTTTAATTACTGTTTGTCAAATTTCGAATAGACAACGCTTAAATTAAAAATTTATCAGTTACAACCACCAATCTAGATATACGGATATTAAAAAGGAAAATATTAGGAAGTTAAAATTTATGAGTTATAATTAAAAAGAAAGTTTCTTGCTGATGAAGTTAGTTTACTTTTATACATGACATGAAGACGAAAAAGTTAAAGGTAATTTAAAAACTTACATAGGTACCGATCTTCGTACCTGCCAATAGAACGGCGCCACCGTTAGAACTGTTAAATATTCATTAACACATTATTAGGGCTAATGTCAATATCACACATTTACCACGTAATTTTGATTTGAATAAATTTTTATGGATGTATTAAGCTGAAGCACACGAAGGTATTAGACGTACGGAAACAATGACGGATGAAATACACACTGAATTCAGGACGAAAAGATTACAAACGGTATTTTATTGTTCATTAGTTGAATATAGTGTTATGTGTGTGGATTTTGTCGGCGATTTGCAAAAGGATTAAACACAAACTGCAAATAACATTTCTGACGGAAGCTGCTGCGAGTATGGAAATAATGTAGACAGAATTTATTGTAGTGTATTCTGTAACATTGTAGAAGTGTGGAGATAGAATTTATATTGTAGTGTATTCTATAACATTGTAGAAGTGTGAAGATAGAATTTATATTGTAGTGTATTCTATAACGTAGAAGTGCGGGCGCGTCGCAAGCGAGACCGCCGCGCCGCCCCCCCCCCCCCCACGCCGCGCGGACACTGCACTCGCTTCGATTTCACTTTTATTAGCAATCCACTTAATTGGATACCACTGTTGCGGTTTTATTCATTTGCAGATTCATCTGCTGTGCTTCTGAATGCAGAGTGACAAATGAATTTGTATGAACTATACAGGCACTCCCTTGGTGGACAAGAACATAAAGCTACTACGGGTACTTTAATAGAAAGCTAGTAATTCAAAGGCTTTGTAAACAACCTAATAAGTAATTAATTATAAAAGATTATACTGATAGTGCTTAATTCCTTTAAACGCCGCTATCTTAACGTGGGATCTTGGTTGATATTTTGTAAGTGCTTAATTTTTTTCTTCTGCGTGTAATACAAATGATTTACATTCTTCGGTGAAGGAAAACGCCGTAGCGGAATATGCATTCCTAAGAATTTACGATACTTGTCTGAAATGTGTGCACTAGCTACTGTCTCAACTCTTTTAATTGCGAGAGGGAACCGAAGGCCGGTACAAGGACACTTATAGCTTATAAGTCAACAATTGAAAATATTGGAAATTACAAAATGTGAGATGAGTATCTGGCACTCAAAACTTTGCTAGAGCACGGTTAAAAAAACTTAAAATTTAATAATACTCAGACAAAAACAAACAATGATAAGACATAAGTAAAAATAACTTCAGGCATAGGTATTTAGATTTATATGGGCTTACAAAATAAACATAGTAAGTATCATAGACAATACTGAAATACATTTTCATCATCTAGGTATCTTTAAATGCCTTAGCCTAATAAGAATCGGATTCGCGGATTATTAACTTTTTTATTATAGTCACAACTCGTATTATCTATAAAATATTGTGCACCTATTATTAGAGCAGATTTTATCGCGGTTGTATTAAATATAAAGCATTAAAGACAAAACTAAAAAGCAAATCTTTCGCCATTATTGTTATTATCACAATACCATACTTTCTAAGATTTTGCCCATTATTGCTCGGCAAAAAAAATACAATCCATACTATCTGAGCTTTACTAGAAACTATTGATACATTTAGTACGATTCATATCAGCTATCGTAGTTCACGTTTTATAGAACTTATCGTAATAATGCTATTGAACAACAAGAAGAAATCTGTCAGTATTTATAAATATCGCGCCAAAGCAGCTACAAAGACAAAAAATCAAGTCGGCCAATCAATAATCGTAACGTAATACTGAAATCAATAAAACCACTACGAACACGGGTGGGAACGAGTAAATAGGTACATAAAACCATATTTAGCTCTTCGAATAAACAATGGTTATCTGAACAAGCCTGCGTGACAAATGTTCCGGTTCTACGCTGAAATCTGAAGGTCAGTGTGGTCAGTATTACTGGAAAAATACTCAAAGACAAATAAACATTTATTTTACGTCTAAAACAGTACTTGATCTGTAGAGTAGCAACTGGCTCGGTAACCTAATGTAAACATGTTTCTAGCTTTCAGTACTTTTGTGTCATTAAAATTTACTACACGGAATCCTTTTGAAGTAGTTACAATGCGCGCCAAATGTTAAATACCTAGGGCGTTAGAATACCTAGAATTATCTGACAACCAAATGAATTTCCAGTAAATGCAGTTTATTGAGGTAGGTAGTGTTCCGTAATGTTTTTCGGGTAAGGCAATTAACTATTTCATTTATTTCAATCAAATTGTTTTTTGTGACTTTGGTAAAGTACCTACTTAGTTTTTTTAACTTCACGTCCTATGCGTCACTTCTTAGAATATTTTTTAGGTGGACAAGGTAACACTTATTTAATTTTACTAGGACTCCATCTCACCTAATATACGAACGATATAAATCAAAAGTAGGTAAAATATTCCTAAGTAAGTTTTGCAAAATATTTGTTGTATTTTTAAAGCATAGATTGGATTAAATTAAAAATTTCCATTCATGATTTTTTGTTGAGTGACTCTTGCTAGAGATATGTAACGGAGAAACATAAAAAAGAATATGTTTGAAATGTCGTGTGTAAAATCCATTTCAAATTTAAACATGAAGACTAACAGTTGTTCCAATATTACGGTATGAGTTCAAATTTGATTTCCGGTAGCGATAAGTGTTGGGAAAAGTTTGGTTTAAGTTACTTTGTGACAACTCTCTCCGTGATATCTTTGACAACTTGACAGTACTGCTTACCGAAAATCACTTCCAATATTTTGGTGTGGGTTATCGTACATAGAAATAATGTGAACGTATGCAAAATTATAGACCCGAAGCGTACATGGGTAGCGTTTTTATACAATTTCCGCGTCTCGGTAGATCCACGGAAAGATCACGGGCCTGAAAGCTTGGTCTTAATCGCTGTTACAAATTACAGTTTTTGAACAGCCATTTATATTTCTGAATGAAGTCCGAATAGAAAATGTAAACGGAACTGTTTATAACATGTAGGTACGTCGATCATGACTTTCACTTGCACTCTATCATCGAATATTTCAACAACAAACCAGTTCTCGTTTTGAGACTAGTTAGGTTAGGATGTCTGACCAAGACTTTTTTGTAAATTATTCCCACTGTCAATTTATTTGCCATATAATGGCATTATACAATTAAAAATTACGTTATCTATACTTGAGATATGTGAGTCTCATTTAGTTTATTATTTTATCGCTATAACGCGCTTCCTGCAATTTATCAGTTTACCAATTCTTCGTTTCCAATTTATGCTATGTTACAAGATTGTTTATTTAGTTGCCGTTAATAATGCATATTTTAATGGCGTTATCTACTGCAATAAATGTTTAATTTATTTTTAAGCCGGAACCGATAAACACTGATAAATAGTATCACGTTTTGAACTTAGGTACTACCTATATTGGTATCAACCACTAACTTAGAAGACTTATTGATTCCAAATACAATGTAAAATGACCTCGTCCTTGCTTGCAGCTTGTGTACCGGTCTTTTTTAATTTATAGTTACTTACTCACTTATCAATTGTACCGGATAATATAGTTCGGCGCTGGGTACATTGATTACTTTTTTGGTACAATTAAATTACGTAGATGGTTGTTTTTGTGGAAATAAAAACTTTGCGGACACGAGCAAAATGCAACATTTATCCTAAAAATACTAAGTATAAAATGTAGTTGTACCGAATACATGTTAATTTGTTGCGGAATCTGAGAGCAATAACCGAGTGCGGTGCTAGCGGTATTCGGCGGTTTCTTCGACTCTAATAATTCGACAAAAACAACTGGACGGTGCGTATGTGTGTCTATTTAAACGTACCTATGCATACACAAGAAAAGTTTACATGTTAGCTCGCATGTATTTCTTCATATTAAAGCTTAATGTGAGAATTACTGTTTAAAAATTTAACCGCATTTTTCAACAATCTAAGATTTGTTGTTTAATTTACCATGTACTGTATACAATTCTTATTCAGTCATGTAACATAGAGTCATTATGAAGGTTTATAGACATATTTTTCCTTGTATTTTAAACGTTGATAATAATAGTTTTCTTTTCGGGGTTCCTCGGACCAAGAAGAAATCTTAAAAAGATGGGGTTTTCTAAATTCTTAGCTTGTTACGACATCGAAACGATTTTACTAACAAAGTTTCGTAAAATTTTATCAAATTTATAAATAAAGTACCTAAATCTGTCTGTTTGTTTCTATACTTAGTTCTTTTAAACTTCTATTACATTTTACAGAATTTATTATGGTTTTGAGTTAAGATTTATACACGCATCGCACTAACATACATTTTATTTTAGTTAGTTATGATATAAGTTGATATGTTGACGATGTAAGTCAAAATACTGACTAGAAAATTGAAGATTTTTTATTAACAGGTTTTTACAAATAGGTAGGTACCTTCTGCTCTAAATTTGTAGTAGAACACTAAGCACTGTAAAATAATGGTAACTGTAATATTATAATGTAGTATAACCGGATTATAATTATATTGTGTAGCATTACTATGCTTAAAACAAGACACATAATTTAGCACAATTTAAATGTTTATTTCAATCGTAGCATTCATTTTTTTTACAGAATCCTGACTTATACGTAGACCGAACTCACTTGACCAATTTTTTCTACCGTTGCCAATTTAAAAGTTATGTTACCCATTAGCAAGTATGTCGTAAACAGGAACTAACAATCCTGATTTTGTTACTTAGCTACAACAAATGTAAAATACAAAGAGAAATAGGTGTAGCTTTTGTTATTAATTTACTTAATAAAAGAGAAATTTGACAACGCATAATTAAATATCAAATTAACTTAATTTGCTGTTCTACTGAATATTCATATTTAAGAATTGATTTAACAGTTTGCTTTACACACCATCTACTAAGCGTCAAAATTCCTCCACATAAAACTCTACTTGCATGAATAAATTTCAATTATATAACTCGACAATGATTCAACTGGTATGTTCAAACAGCCTGTCATCGCTGATGTCAAAAGAATAGATGTAAAACACGATTGGAGGTCTATTATAGAAAGAGTAATAATGCGATGGGCCGTATTAGACAAAGGGTCAAAGGTGAAGCTTTGTACTGTGACAAGGACAAACACTTTCTGCGCAGGAGTGCGTTTCGGTTGGCTGGACACGAGCCTTCCGCCTAGCGTCTCGCCACGAGTCCCACGTGGGGTCAAGGTGCCATGTCGGTCATTTCACTCCAATTTGCCTACGCCGATTAAACACATTTTTTGTCCTGCATCCTTGTCGCGGAAAATTTAGCCACCTAAAATAAAAACCTTTGTGAGCGACGATAGGTACTTTGTAAGTTCTATTATATTTCTCTGTCGTACAAACGTTTATAAAATACGAGTACAATGTTTGATAAAATTTATAGGTTTCTCTTGTACTTTTTACTATTAAATACTATAGAACGTGGATCTTTCTTGCAAATTACAGATTTGAACATAATAATAATATGTATAGTGCAGTAGGTACTCCAATGCAATTTGCTATCAGTCAACCCGGATGTGAAAATTTATATCCAATTTTTTCCAAACCAATTTGAAGGTGTTGTTTAATTTTGTGATTTGGAGCATCACTTAAAGATAAGTTAACAAACCACTTTCACGTCACCTGGT
>DWKA01000911.1:0-14089 GCA_018249155.1 Panoquina ocola ocola
GTGCAATCCTATTGGTTAATATTTATCCGTTTCTCCGCTCCGCAGCCTCGCTCCGCTCCAATGGACAGGCAGCCTAATTATCAATCTTGAATGTACTCTCCTGATTATAAGGACAATTACGTAGACTATAATTGAGATGGCCTTTTAATTAAAGATGTTAATAAAATTACTACCTGCCTTCATCGGATTTTCGCTGTAATTATCAACATCGTGTTCTACTTTAATTTTAATTTTCAAAGTGCTTTCATGGATATGAGTAAAATAATATTTACTCCCGCACCGCACTCAGAGAAATGAAATTGAATTTCATCAATACTTATTTAATTTCAGTAAGTTATTTCTGTTTGAGTGTGTAGTTTTTTCTCTTTTTCTCAACATAATCCATCCATCTAAATGCATAGAGGGAATGAAACGGTATAATAAAGAATGGATTTGTTTAGTGGCAACAAATATTCATTCAGCATGACCTGAGTAACAATAAATAATTGCTTACACTCACTCATACCAGGAACTAGGATTGCCCGTGTCACAGGTGGCATGGACATTTACAAATAAGACATGAAAACACACACAAGCCGTTAACTGATATTTATTTGTCACATAGATGCGACGGGTATGGGATTCGAACTTGGTACCCCGTGGGTATTTACTACTAACCAGATTATAGCCGTATTAACCGTACGCTGAGTTAAGCCACGTTAGGCAATATCATTTGCGGTCGGAGATAAAATATATAATTTTTAGTTAAAACTCTTTAAAATTACCTTATGAGATCTCGAACCCATGGCAAATTAATTTCTTCAATACGATTTGACCTTATAAAATGGTTAACAACTAAATTCACTATTTTATTCACATTTCACCATTTCGTTCACTAAAAAAGGAAAGTTTCAAATCTACCTTATATTTTTTAATATTTTAAGAGAAATGCAGAATATCGAACAGCACAAGCATTCTTTTTTTAATACTGGTAATAATGTGAGATTCCTGTAGCGTAAGTATTTAAAAAAATGCAATTTTGTGTAAGGGACAGATAGTTAATCCAACAGTGAAAAGTTCAACAAGAACAAATTGGTTAAATATTGAATTATCAAAACTATTAATAAATAATATGTAAGTATAGCGATTGCAGTAAAAGTAACTTTATAAACCATATCTGGTACAACAAACTGTGGTCATTTATTAGTCGGATGACAATTCAAACAGCAACCTGCTCTAACGTTGTACAATATCTCCATCATGAATATGTGTAGCACATAGCAAGTGGAACACCCATTACCAACTTAGATTAGTTTGACAAACTCGATGTATAGAGTAGGAGGACTAGGAGGCAGAGACCGGACGATGTCTCATTCGGGTAATTAATACTGCACGGAACGGGGATAGCTCGCTCGCGGTTCCTACTGAATTGTACATGTGCTGGGATTGTGGAATGTGATGAATTATGAATCAGGCATGTGTGGCGTGAGTCACGACACGACCAGCAAATCTCTAGCAGAGCGGCCAGTGATAACAGAATTGACCTGAATAGTGAAACGTCTCAAGGCGGCAGTCGTTTTAAAAACGCAACAAGTGTTTGGAATAAATTAACGTAGTTACATATACGGAAACCGGAAAAAGAATAGACGGATTATTCGCTAGGTTTATCTTTCTCTCATCTACTTTAATATTACCGTCGAGCGCCGAGTGAAACGAAACTCATTGAGAGTTCAAAGGAGTTCGTGTTGTTATACCGGCGGATGTTTCAAATAGTTTACATACAACAGTTGCACGCATAATTTGTGAAGATTTATAAGCCGAATGAGTACGCCAGATGCAGGAATATGGTGACTCTATTAATGGGGCAAACCCAACCATGTTTGTTTCGCTGGCGTGCGGCCAACAAACAAACATCAACAACGTTCCATTATCAAAGTAAACAGTCCCTATATATCACGTGAAATATGAGCAGTGAGCTCTCCGACGGATGCCTATAAGGACACACCGATATAATTGTATAATTTAAAAGAGGTAATTATAATAATGTAAAATATAACAAAGATTACCTCACCACCTTCACCCATTTTCAGTTATCACTACAACATTCCACAAGTGCACAATTCATAACTTTTATCGTTTGGCACCGAAGCGATACAATCCGCATAATCCAGGCGACACTTCTAACGCTACACTCTATTGCATTTCTGAAAACCTCACACCATGGCTAGCGGGGGAACATGTGAATCAAGGCCGGCCGAATAAAAGTGTATTTCTGGACCAGTGTTATGGATTAACTACGGCTGCGCTTACGCCACTGGGATTACATCACGGGCCGCGGAAACCTTTTCGATACATGAAAAAATGCGATAGAAATGATGTGAGCTCATTGCTTTACTGGTCGACGATCTATAGAGAATATTTGCACGAAAATTATGACTATAAAAAGGACTTTTCTTCGCCGAATAGATTATAATAGTGTTCAATAACGACGTCCCGCGCGCACTCATCGAGGGTCTGGCGATGATTCACAACAATTGGACTCATTTCATTAAACGGGCGTAGGCATAATTCGTCAGATGTGTCTGGGCAAACGCAGGCGCTGCAGTAATAAGATAATGACGCTCTTACATTTTGAACTCGGGGCTGGAGCATCGTCCCGACCGCGGCCCCGGCTCGGCTCGCCACACTCGGTAATATACGTGCATCATCTTACCCTGCGCCTACACAATACTCGTCTTGTCTTTCTATGTCATATTTAGCGTATTGGATTTTTAACCATAAAAAATATTACGATGAATTGAGAACGAAACTGATGGAACGTTTTTTAAATTCGTTTAAAACTTAATTGAATATGCAGTGGAATTGATTAACAAATGCATAGTTGATTAATCATAAAAGAAACACTGCATTTTTGTAGTACCTAAGTGTACAAAAAATTGAAAAAAAAATCGTATTTATTAATATAGTAACAATTTAGAAAATACATTTTGCTTTGTTACAACATACAAAGTGAAAAATAGTGCTCTGCTCTATGATAATATACAATTTATATTCCACTTTCTAAAATATTCTATAGACAAGAAAGTGCAGATTTAAACAAAATGTGAACACTTTGACTGCATTATTATAATTAAATTTACTTTCATTTTATAATTAGGAGGGAAGGTACAGGGGATATTTAAAATAATAAATTTATTTGTCACTATTTTAATAATTACATTTAAGCAATGTTTCATCAATAACACAAATAGGTCAATTTGGAGTCACAATAATACTTAATATAATTTTTACTAAAACTCAAAACTACCTCTTTATAATTATAAAATCATTACAGAACAGAAAGTGACTTTTTTAAACATCATAATGCAATGGATTAAATATCCTATCTTTGTTGGCCTCAGATTGAAATAAAAATTAGAATATACTACAGGTGGATACAGCAGCAGTGATAATATATTTGAAATAATGCACTTTTTCCTTCACTACCAGTTTGTAAATAATCCTATTATATGAAGTTGGATCTAAGTGGATTTAGAAATTACTGGTATAGTAATGTTGGAAATTATATTGTATTTCAATTCTTTATTTTTTGATTAGAAATGTGTGCAATGTCTCATATCATCTATATATTTTTTGTACTTTTTAGTTTGTTACTTTTGGTGTGTCAACATCCACCATCACCATCCATCCTGAGTTTAAAATTGTTATAGTAATGTAATAGACTATTTAGGAAAATCTTGACAAATAATGATTTATTCAGGATTTCAATATATTTTTTTATTTACACAACAGATAAATGACCAACTGGCAACCTGATGATAAGTCAGTACCAAAACCAGCAAGCCAAGTCAGTCAGCTGTCCATGAACAAAGAATGAATAAAGAATTAAAATATGTCTCGCAAGCTCCTGGTCAAAACACAAGCCACTACTGACTCAAGATGTCAATAGCTAGCCAGAGAGTCTTGACAAAAAGATAATAAAACAAACAAATCTTATAATATTACTGACCTGTTTAGTTTCTCCCTCTAATTCAATAATTTGCAGTGTGAGCGAGCTCTCCATAGCCGCAGACTCGTGGATGAGAGCATTTTCTTGTTCTATTCCACTTTGGGTCGTTACTTTTTGTGTTGTGTCAAGTTTCATTAATGCCTACAAGAAAATTTAGATTTAATGGTAAATTTAATGTTATTTGGGATGTAAAACACTCAATACATGTGGCTCATAGACATTTCAATACATTGCATCAACTTTATAAAATATAGCCATGATAAAAAAAAAATAATAAAAAAGTTCTGTAGAAGAAGTTCTTAGAGCCGGGTAATTTATTATTAACATTAAGCTCCATCTAAGATTTCTGAAAGTAGTCCAGCAGATGCATTCATGATATAAGAATATTTTTAAGTTACCGTTTTCACACGTTAATGTATCCGCTAAGGCATGAAAAGTGAAAATATTGTACGGTATGTAGGCCAGCTAACCTCTTGTGTGATCTCCAAGTCGTGTTTTGTGTTCTCGTACAGGCTTTCGAGTTCGTCGCATCTTTGCTGAAGGGCACTCTTTTCTTCTAGAAGCACCAGACCCAGCTGTGCCGACTGTATCTTCTCACTACTTGCTTGGTCGAGCTCTCGACTGAGCCTCTCAATTTCCACCTTCAACTCCGCGATCGACACATCGCTGTGAGCCGTAGCTGCCATCGTGTGACAGTTAGACGGCCTTACTACTAAATCTTCATAAACAAAGTAAATAATTTCAGAAAAACAACGATAAAACGTGTAAATCAATGTTTCTACATTCTCTCAACAAAAGTATAACGTCTTGACAGCTCGCAGCTCACTCGAGGCGGCGATGCCAGCACCATTTCTCTGACGTTGATTTGAATGCAAGGGAATTGAGCATTTTGGGCCACATTGCTTTAGTTGATGTTTAATTTGTTTATAATCAAAAATTCAAAAGATGTAAATAATGCAAAAGGTAAATAAAATACTTAACAACAGCTCTTTAAATAAAAGATAATTTAATTTTATAACATAAATACCACAGATTACAAAGATGTAAGTATAAATGACAATGTCTCTATCTAATCTGTGACAAATGTTATGAGCATAGAAAACAGAGAATCATTCTCTGAGAATGAGTCTATCTCGTTTATGCTTGGTAATACACCCCAGATTTTTATTTTACTTTATTTTAGTTAGTGACATAAAGTAACTTAAACATGTTAGGGATATATAGGTGTGCGAGTAAGGCCGGGGACGCACTCCGGTTTTTTTCCGGCAGCGATTATCCATTATAACGCACATATTTCGGTTATAAAACGGTTGGTCAAATACTAAATTACTAACCAGAAAACCGCATGCGGCTCCTCGCGACAATTTTGTACATTCTGCGCGTTGCGGGAAAAAACCGTGACTGTGGCCGCTTGTCAAACTTGTATTAGTTTTCCTGTTATAAAAACTCACACGGTTAAAAACCGCTGCGGTTTCTAATACCTATTTCCCCGAAAAATGTTGTCAATGACAAAAGCCTTTAAACATCACCGTGAAAAGATTTATATCTTGCCTTCTTTTCGGATTGCCTACCAATTTCGATTTTTTGTAGATACCTAATAAGCTCTTTTAAATTAGTTCTTGACCTCAATCCCACCTGATGGCAAGTGAAAGTTAGGTCGAGGGTGGTAAAACGCATTAACAGTAAAAGCCTATTCACTTGTTAGTATTAAAAAGATTAGCGCAATAAAATATGAATACTGCTAGGTGAACTTAAAGATAAAATAATAAAACAGAACATTTTTTAAGTTACTTTATATAACATCAATTCAATTGACTAAAAATACAAAATTTTAGTACAAAAATGTCAATAAGAACAGCACATTCTAGGGTAGATAAATCAAATTTTCTTATTTAACTTTACTTAGCTACCGTTTTATTTTACAGTTTCACATAAACCTCTACATAATTCATGCTAGAAAGTCCAGTTTGTCGTTTTTTTATAGGAGTAAGTATCTAAAAACACTAAAAACTCAGTTTTCAAACATAACACCGTAATAAAATAATGTTGAAAATAAATATTTCAGATACTTGTTGAAGATTAAAGTCCTAAAGATAGCGAGATTTGTAGGATGTTCCAATTCTGACTCAGGTGAGTCAAAAATCTGCCTGAACTCAATTAATTAACAGACTTCAACAAGTTGAATTAAAAATAAAATTTATATAAATGGACATTTTTCAATTTAATTTATTTTAGTCTACAATGTTAACAACCATGACCAATGTTGAAAAGAATTCTCCACACCAAGAAAGTGTTCATTAAATTTTCCATAAATAATCACCCATCCAAGCAACTTCTTTGATCTCTTAAGAAGCAGGGCATCAGATTGTAAGCACTTGACATGACAAATTGCTTATGTCCCTACATAAATTAATTATAAATAAAATCTTATAGCACCTATTTGTATCTAATTCATGTCGTGCTATGACGCTATTTTCAATATAATAACAGCTGTAATTGACTACAAATTTTATAATTATGTAAACTTGATCAGTATTACAATTAATTATTATTGCTGTTAAAATGATTCAACCATATCGGAATGTATTTTTATGACTAACTAATGTTATCAATAATTAGCATAATCAATTATATTTATATATTTACATAATCATAAGATATTCACATGGAACTAGATCGAGAACTCATCAGCATGTTTCTATAAGTATAGTTTTGTATAAGTATATCGAGATAATAATATTGTCGCGATACTAAATGCGATTTACTAATTATCACGGTACACTACACTATTTAACATTTTAAAACCGTATATTAAAATGTATGATAGTTGTTTTACTCATGATTGAAAAACTAGCCCAATAGGATCTTTGCTTTGAATTGAATTGTAGTATTAAATTATTAAAAAGTATATATTCTACATATATATTTATATGATTAATTAAAATTTATGAGAGTAATGTATATAATAGATAGGTACATTTTAAAAGTAGTATTTAATTCTGAAAAATAATGAGATTTAGTACTCTTTTTAAGACTAAAAAGTAATCTTTACTGTTATTCCGTTATTAACATTAAAAAACAACTTACGACTAATTACCTACACTAACTGAATACGAAATATGGTTATGGTCACATCAGAATGAATATAAATATTAATTTGTACTAAATTATATTCTTGAATAAATAGATGATGGTTTTATTTAAACGTATTTATTTATTTAATTTATTGGCACCAGAATGGCGGGAAAATTTAAGTAGAGACTACTGTGTGATTGAAAAACAGAGTTTCTTTGAGGCAACGAAAAAAGGTTTTTGGTATAAAACTTAACTAATTATTTAGTAATATGAGATTATAATTTGAGCAGCTAAAATATATTTTCTTTTAAATAAATACAAATTATAAATTAATATAATAATCAATCATACATTAAAAAAAACATTAAATAGCATTAAGTTAAAATATTGCTTTCTTCTTGACATGGTTTTCTCGAGACAAATATTTAATTCAATATCAAAATTAATTATAAGAAAATTTATTGATGACAAATTAATTTACTATTGCACTACCTGCGTTAGTCTACGTACTTATAGTCTAATAAATATATCTGCCCATTTAATGCATCTAGTAACATAAAATAATAATATTTGCAGTTTTAGCTTGTTATAATATGATTACATAATATACGTTTACATATTTTAAATTAAATAGTAGTAGCCATAAAAAATACTAATAATAACAAATAAATTATATAATTTTATTCAATAATCGTCTTATTAAGCCCGGGAAGACACATTTTTATTACAGTTCACCACATCCTATCATTAATATATAATAATTTCATTAATTGGCTTTATTAGGGAAAAACTATGTTATTATAACTGTCTAAAATGAATTTTTAACATGTGATACACACACATGTCATTGTGTTATATAGGTAAAAAATCGAACAGTTAATTTTAATCAATAGTTTTCACCAATCTCCATATTTATTATCACAACCAATACTTATCTAGTGTATGTGGGAATGTACTTGTAAGTTTTAATATATAACTGCCTTAACATCGTGATATAAGAGGGAATAATTGAATTTATAAAGACAACAGTGGAAATGAAACGTATTATTTTAAGTATAAGTTCAAATATTCCAAGAACAAGCTTTATAGACTAGAGTGGTTAAAATTTAGTACAGCTAAGTGAATTATAGACCAAAATGTTAATATATTTATCAGCACCATTATTAACATAAATGTATAATTATGTTGTGTATAAGAAGTTATGATGCAAGTAAAACTTTGCTAAACAAATACCATGTTTCACTGAATAAATGTGCTAATATAATAATTGAAAGGGAGTTCAGAATTTGATATTTCATCGAATTTTCTAAATAAAACTAAAAAAAAGGTTATTACAGTACATTTTTTTTGCTGATAGTGCTCATATTTAAAACTTTAATGAGTACCTAATGTTCAACCACAAGTTTCCACAATCATATTTAAATTTTACAATAAAAACACAATACCCTGGTAAGTTTTAAATAAAAAAGCTAGCCATAAATACACGTAAACTCTTCCCCGACACATTAGCGACACGAATATTAGGTATTAAACGGATATAGCTGATTCAATGTCTATTGTCTACTTTACAAAAGGCAAACATTTATAACATAAACCTCACTGGTTTAAAAGATCAGTCAAGAGCTATTCCAACATAATCTAACGATGACTAATATTTTTTTGAGAAAGAGTATACGTGTGTTTCATACACGTTTTACATTTTGAAATATTCCATAACAGCCTTTCGAATAATCAAATCGAATTTAGAACGTAATATTTACATAACAGAACAGCTAGAGGACGGTTCTTCCCGCGCGGCGACCACCGGCCGTTGGGGAATTATTGCTGTGGCGGGAGTTTCTTCGGGGAGCGTGCTGGAGGAATCCTTGCGCACGGACTGTTTGGACACGTCCTGAGCTTTCTGCGGGGGACGGAACTTTGGCTCCTGAGCTGTTTGTAACTTCTCCTGATTCAAAGAGCCGGTGCTCGACGTACGGACCCGAGGCTTCATCTGCATCGACGCGCGCCGCTCTCGCGAGTTGATAATGGACGTCAAAAATGGAATTTGGTTACTGATCGCCATCATGAACGGCTTGTAGCCGAGACTGGAATATTAGAATAATAAGGCTTAATTTAGACTTTAATAGCGAGAGACTCAGATTATTATAGGACCAAAGGCAGATGGTGCGCATCGAACACGAAAGTGAAGCCCGTCAAAGTGGATACAAAATCAAAAGCGAACATATACTCACGACAGCATCAAACCTACGGTCGTACTGTGTCCATATTTGCAAGACAGCATTTTTAAAAATATTTGCGGATCACCTCTTACATGAACACAGTACGCCTGTAGATTTTTTTTTCCGCCAACATTCCTGTTAGAACTCATGTTGCAGGCTTACGCATGGCAACGTAAAACGCTGACATAATGAACCCTTACTAACGGTATACAAGACACAACTGTAGGTTAATTAAAGCGGCCTATAATTATAATTATAACATACCATTCAGCATCGGTCCACATGGAGAGGTCTGCGAGCGCGCGGCGCAGGCGGCGCACGGCGGCGAGCGACACGTCGGGCGCGCGCGCCGCGTTCACGCAGCGCAGCACCGCGAGCGCGTCGCGCAGCGCCACCGCCACCACCAGCGCCCACTCCACGCAGCTCGCCTCCGTCATCAGCTGCAGGTAGTACCTGCGAGTGGTTTTTATATTTTGTCACTATGAAGATTTGTGAAGACAAATTGCTAATACCCTAAGATCGGCTTGGCACTAAGCCGCAGCAAGCTATGCGGAAGAAGTTAAGTAGAGGCTGAAAAACCCATACTAAAATATTGTCAGTGTAAGACCTGTTACTATTTTACCTTACTTCACAAATAAAATATGAGCAACTAGTCTTCCGCGCACGGCTTCGTCCGCGTGGAATCATGACTGTAACACAGTGTAAAAAATTTTTTTTTCATATAAAAGTTTTCCCCCTTTATCCTCAGTAGTTTCGGCTGTGCGTTGTCTATCAGTCACAGTAAGAGTTTTAAATATACAGATTAATAAACTATACTACATTACCTAAGCTGCACGTGCGCGGTGTGGTCCCCGCGCTCGGCCTGGTGGTGGTGCAGGCGCTCCATGAGCGCGGCGTAGCGCCGCTCGTCGCCCACCTCGCCCTCCGCGCCCTCGCCCCACGCCGCCGCGCCGCCCTCCGCCACGCTGCTGCCGCACACCGAACTAGAAGTACAACCAACGACCTTGTGTTAGTGCGCATACGTTCTTCGACCGCACATCGCTGACTACGCGTTGACCCGAATCGCCAATTGCGTTCAGTGCACATCGTAACGCGACACAAACAAGACATTTCCGCGAGTGTACTCACTATATCATTCAATTTAACACTCAAAACTCTTATCATTCAAAACGTCAAAGGTGTTCCCAATATCTTTTTGGTCCTTCGAGCCGGATCTGAACCAGCGACCTATGAATATATATAGTTCGTTAAACCTTATATAGTTTGTTAAACGAGCTTAATTTGTTTGGTAAACAATTCTACAGTGTATTTTATCTATTGTTAGCTAAAAATAAGGCACACAAAAATATAATAATTTAATGCGAAAACTAATTTCTGTTTACTTGTAAATATTTTTTAAATGAATAAAATCACAAGATCTTTAAAACGGAGATTATAATATATCTATGAGTTAAACTCAAATATTCCTGCTAAGCCCTATGGCACAAGACCAGCGAGACAACAGACGCCCAGGGCCACCTGTAAGAAACTTCGATTAGTTGTGTAACTAGTTACCAAGAATATCAATTTATATTATTCGTTAGTAAGAAAACCGTGGACTTAAGAATTGTTATAAGTATTAAATCGTCCAGCAGTAACGTTGTAGAGATAACAGTGGTGGAACCTTCAGTACCTGACGGGCGCAGGGGAGACGGGCGAGGCGGGCGCGGCGAGCGGCAGCGCGGCGCGCATGGACAGGCTCACGTAGCCGCTGTCGCCGCACAGGCTCTCCGTCTCGCCGCCGTTCGCGTACGTGCCTGCTGTGGGGGCAACGGTATAGAGCTATGAAACCCTGAACGGGAATAACTTCGCGCCATACTGTGCCTCAAACCGATAAGGTAACGTTATCAGTATTTTCTTTATGTATAAGCGCGCTAATTACTAGCTAGTAGTGAAGATGTTTACGATTTTTTTTTTTGTTTTTAATTCATCTTTTGATTAATTTATTTAATATTCAAAATATGTTCGAAACGAAAACTAGTACAAATAGTGTGACAGATTTATTTCAGATTAAGTAAATAAAAAAATGAAAATTGTAGTACCTATGCCATGGGCTTCTACTTAGTTTACCTATCACACCCAATTTCTTAACGACACTAAAAAAAACATTACAAATAAAATGGTAGACAATAAGAGATTCTCATGACAAGCGCTTATCAAACAAAAATGTACGTCAGCATGTGTACGGCCTTAACAAAATGTTTATAGTTGTAAGAGTGCGTTAACAAAACGCGTGTAAAGCGCTTGTCATGAGAACCTGGTCTAAAAGTCAGTGCCTCACCAGAAGGCAAGCTAGCACTGCGCTGCGCATACGCCTGCTGCTCCGGCGCGGGGTACGGCCAGTTGAAGTCATCATGTAACCGGCGGAGGCAGAGCACGGCGCTGTCGACGCGCGCGGCGCGCTCGCGCTCGCCCACCAGCCACGCGACCAGGTGAAGGTCGAGCGCGGCCGCGAGCCGCCCGAGTGCCGCGAGCCGCGCGCCCGCGAGCAACTGACGCGCGTGACGCTGGATCATCATGTCGATGAAGAACTCCTCGGCGGTGCCGCTTAATGAGTCCCTGTGGATTAAAGAGATAGGTGAGGAATAGGAATTGAGCTAAATACGATTCCGCGCAAAGCCTGGTCAAGTGGGCGGGGCTAATTTCTGTTGAGTAGCGTGAGTTTAGGACCATATGTGAGTTACTGTGTAATGTGACCACGTGTGAGTTAAATTTGGCATGGATATACTGTGCGACCCCCTTTACTCGAAAGTTGGGTACGGCCACAAATACGACCGTAAGTATAACGTGGTACGACAGTAAGTACCTACAGTCATCTACAAGTAAGTTGACAAGAGTGTGAAAGATACATCAGTCGTTTTGCGTACCTGTCAGCGCGCGCGGGCACGCTCTTCTTCCGCTTGACGGCGGCGGTGCGGCGCGCGGCGGGCGGCGGCGGCGCGGGCGCGGCGGGCGGGGACGGCTCGCGCGGCGCCACCGTCGTGCTGAAGCTGCGCCCGCGGCTGCCCGACAACTGGAACAACGATTGGTTAACATTAACGTAGAGTCATGGGCAAGGAACTTGGCAAGGTAACTGGAGCAGCGATTGTTTCACGTCAACGTAGAGTCGTAACAAGTTACTTAGCAAATAGTAAGAATCTGAAAGAGATAGTTAGATTCGCAGAATAAAAAGCAAAGCAAAACGATTTCTTCGCATCTAATGTCTCTTTCTTCGTCTTGCCAAGTCATTTGTTATTGACTGTACATTCAGTACGTACACTGTTGAAATGTGCAATTTCTGTTTGTGGTCACTGATATACAATAAACCACTGATTCTCCCTAATGGTCTTATTAAATTGTTGGTTATGAAGTGGTTGGATCAGTCTGAACAGCGTTATATTGCAAATGCACGTACAATTGGAATAATTCACAATAAATTTTTGACATAAACATTTAGAAGTATAACCAAATAAACTTTCAACATTTGTCTCTCTTTTAGCAATCCTTGACCATGGACAACAGCACATATTTATTATTACATATTTTCTTTGTTGTAAATGATATCTTAATACAGTTACCAAAAAGTACCTGGATCTCTTTTAAGATATAATATTGTTGTTATAAGAATGATGTAAACAGAAACAAACCTGCATGCTGCCAAGTATGACGGACAAGTCGTCCGCGTTGGGCACGGCTTGCGGCTGCACTATCTGTCCGTACTTCGTCTGAACATTGATTGAATTTCGCGGCGAATCCACATCGTTAGGATCTGTGGGTATTAAATCAACAATAGATGGTTAAATACATGTTTCTTTCTTTAATAATTATATTATTTTAAGTTATATCTGTTCCTAGTTACCAATTGCCCGCAGAAACCGCACCAAATCTCTCGCTAGATCCCACCTCTCCTCTTGCAAAGCGGTGTCGAGCAATTGTGTCGCTAGCTGTCTGCTTACTGCAGAACTTTCCAGATTCTGGATAAATTACAAATATTGCATATTACAATAGGAACAATGGAAATAAAACGAAACGTACAGATAAACAAAAAAACAGTAACGGTTCTGCGCTGCAATAAAATGAAATATCTCTAAGTATATACAAATAGTATGTAGTAATACTACCAAAATGCATAATTACGTTAATAATTGTACCTGTAATATAATAAGATATGAGGCGGCAGTGTCCAGCATCTTCCTCTGCAAGCACTCCTGGAACAGCTCCTTCGGCTTGCCGGCCGCGGAGAACAGGTACGCCCATAGCGCTATCTCTGTCTTACGTGCGCATTGTACTACAGTCTGCAAATAATGAAATTTATTTATATTCATAATAATATGGCTGTTGGTATTGATATTGAAACATTGAAGAAATATATTTTTATGGCAGTCAATTTTATTTTTACATTTAAACCGATTAAATCATACGTCCCTGTAACATAACCTAAACTAGCCTTGATTGGGGTGTGCGAAGTTAGCGATTTTGAGTTCGATCTCCGGCCGGTGCAAATATTTATACGACAGACAAATTATTGTTTGTACTCGGATCGTGGATGTTACTTTTACCAGAGCAGACTGGTGTACCAATGAGGACGTAAGGTCGTCGAATGTCACGTCTCGGAAAAAAGAGCAACCACGTGGGTTGACGACCTGAAGAAGACAGCGGAAAACCGCTGGATTCAGCGGGCGTAGGACTGGTCAGTGGCGGCAATTAGGCGATGTTGGAGGTTGCATATTTATAATCTGACAATGTATAAAAAAGTAAAATGTAAATAGAAAACAGAAGAGTTCGAAAT
>DWKA01000912.1:0-14086 GCA_018249155.1 Panoquina ocola ocola
TGGGCAAGGAATTCTAGGGAGAGTTAAGAGTGTATAAGCTTTTATTTATTAAGCCTATCATTTATTTCAAAAACGCATGATTCGCGCGATTAACAAGTTCCCAATGCATCGCATAGCATTACTTTTGAAAACTGAAATAACATTTAGCAAGCTGGTTTTGTCACTATAGACGACCCAGTTAATCTGCACTCTAAATGATTTTCGCACATTAACTGCAACACGAAGAAGTTGAGGAAAAATCAATAAAATAAGAATTCTGAGTGATGTTTGACATAATTATGTAGTTTTCATAATATTAAAAACGGCGTAAGTGCAATAATTTTGTCTGATAGAAAAACTAATTTGACTTTGTCAAAAAATCAAAGGAATTATTAGCAAGGTGAGGTACGAATCAATTTGGTCGACTGTACAATAGATCTGTCAGTCTTTGATTCCAAGTCAACACGGGCAGAATAGTGTTCTGAATAACGATTCCTACCATCGTACCAATGTGAGTTTCTTGTAGGAGATTCCTGAATTTCATACCAGTTCTACTGCAGGTACCCTCTTTTGTATAATCGTTGTTGACTGACTAGATTCCAACTTCTCGATTCAAATTCCCATAGCAAAGAACCGGTGATAACTGGTTTTCTTCTTTGTTTGTCTACCCGTTAGATATGTACATTAAGCAACATACGTTGTAGGTTCCGCAAATAATATATACTTACCTGGTGAACTTAGTACACAAAAGAATTTAACTGGAACTATTTGCTGGATTCAACTTCAACTTCGACAAGTAAGTAATTAATAGTTTAAAATAAATAATAGAAGACTGTTTAAAAGCGATAACTGTAGGGTTTATTCTTTGATTCGATGACATATGACCTGGGCACACGACAGATGAGATGGAACGACTATATTTATAGCTATTACATTACAACCTGATCACGGCGCTATGATGTCTCAATCCACCAGCTATGTATCTAAATCTTTACTTCTTTCTATTACTAATACAGAGGAATACACAGAACTTACTTCAACATAAATAGGTTTGGATTCCTCCTGACTGTAGTTTTGTTGATTTACTACAGACGAGTTGTCAGTTGATAGTAGCATCAGTACGGGAAAATCCTTTGCAGTTTCCGTAACTCGGGCCCGCGAACTCTTTGGCGGCGCAAGAACTGGCGAAACGAGCACTACACGTTTGCCCTGTATAGAAGTCTCTTCCCCCAACACAGTACACAGGCAAAATATAAAAATTATTAACCATCTCATCGTGGCTTTGAATATTACTAACGGAAATGCGCAAGGAGCTTTATTTATATGTTTGCTAAATGTTAATAGAGTCACGTTTTACAAGTGTTAGTTCAGTTCCGAGCTTTGTTACTTTTGTTTTTTAAACGTGATGTCATCTTTAGGGCAATGATATTTAATTGGTTGCTAAGTATATTATGTTATTGCTACACTGTTTTTAAGAAGCGTTTCTTATGGAAACCACAATGAGATTGAGATGCTAATGTGTGTTTTAGCTGTACGCGTATGCAGTTATTTTCTTCACACTGAGTAGCAAATAACAAAAGCAATTAGCTTTAATAATGTTACACGATTTTACGGTTCCCATGATACGAGAGTGTAACGTATTTGACGTATTTCACTGGTTTTCTACATCATTATAAGTAACATAATGAAGTTGTAATTTATTCATGAACATTTGTGCTTAAATTTCGACTACTGAGGAAATACTCTTATGAATAAAATATTGGTCTGCTACGTTATCAAATTCACTTTCCAAATTGATTATATTTGGACATATTTCCTGGTCCTTTTTATCATTCCTAAATAACCAGTGCTCATTTCCCGTAACATTTCCCGCAGCGCTTAAGGATTTTAAGTGAAATGGAAATCACGTTAACTAATCTGAGCGGGCGTTACGTAGCACATAGTAGAGACACGTGAAAACGTAACAAGTAAGTTGTTTTCCTTTTCGCCTACATCTTTCTAAAATCCACATTATTTTGAAACAATGTTCAATTGTTACAGTTTCACAGGTGATACACAAATAAAACACTTAATAATATTTCTCCGGAATACAAAATGAAACGTGATTCGGAAAGAATGTATATCATCGTTTCAATGATCATAATGCTGGACTATCAAGTATCAGGTGACATACAAATAAACCACGTGATAATATTGCTCCGGAATACAAAAATTAACTTGCAAGTATGTGAAACCACTCATTATCTTACGAGTTCGAGAGGTTTGTCCGGTTCGTCAGCGGGGAATCCTGCGGCGACGTCGAACAAAGGCGGTTCTACTAGTATGCATCAACTACGCATCGTATAAGCTATAACTATCGAAACAACATGCAATTTTATTATCAGTTGCTTGTATTGTAAATTGAAATATCTGCTTCCATGCATCGTGGTAATAATAAGAAAATTGTTCAATAAAACTCAAGGTTGAAAAGATAAATAGAATTAGATAAATTTATTAATTCCTAAATACCAATAATTGTAACCTATTGACATTTTGGACTAAATATTAGGTATAGTGTGAAATAATTGTCTAGGTATTTTTTTAATTTTCCTTGAGTTAAAAAAATAGCGGCACTGCGCGAGCCGCTAGTATAGGGAAACTATTTAAATGAAAATGAAGTTGAAGGTTGATGACGAGCTGGCGGATGTCGCTCAATGGAGCCGTCTGGTCATTGGTCCTGAAAAAAATATATAATTTACTATACAATATAATGAAAAAGAAAATAGAACAAGAACATAAAAATTGAGATACAGGGTTATTTTAAATTACACAGACTTCGCAGACTCTATTTTTTGCGGAGATCTCAATTCGAAATCAGATTCAAAATCATTTCTTTCATAGGTATCACTGATAGACTAATGCACGCTTGTGTTGTAATTTTTTATTCCACCACTGTTTTGGAAAGATTTATGATTGAGAAGAAGATACCGCGAAAAAATATATTTATTTATATAAACTTTTTCGACCCAAATTAGACCTTTATAGGCACCCTATATAATATTTTAGCTATATCTAAGGCAGTTTTTGTTTCTATGTAAAAAAATAACACATTTACAACCAAGAGTATATTTTTTCTGGTTATATTAATTTAAGTTAAAATATTCGGCCAATCCAGCCATTCAAATTTAGAAATACGTATTAAACTAATACCTACTGTATTACAAAAGCAAAAAACTGAGTGGCAGAGATGTTAAACCTAAAGAAATTACGGATTCCCCATTCCATATTTCAAATAGATCTTGCAACATTTCACCCATATAACCATAGCAAGTTTACTAAAATACACAATCATTAAAATCATTTAAATATGACCAAATACGACGCACTCAAATTAGTGGTAGGTTATTGTATAGAAATTTAAAATGGTTAGGTCCATTTATTCAGAGTATGTAGCTAATGATTACTGATTTTTTTAAACCGGGTTCATCTATGTTAAAAAATATTTGCTGTGGCTTCGTGATACATGTGTCATGGTAAGTAATCATCACCATAGGTCAGAGGTTGAAGAAACAAAAGTTGCTAATGTAACAATAGTTGCAACAGATAGATACGTGAACTTCGCCATTTCTACGCAAGCAAATGTAAGATATTTTAAACTTTCTACATTACATACATTATGCGTTAAAGTTCAAAATTATTAAGCAACTTTAGGATTCATATCCACAAGAATTATAACTATGAGTACTATAAATATACTTAACAATAATGCTCACTTTAATCCTTGTGGAGCTAACGATTGAGTTAGTGCATTCCCCAATTCATTTAAATTTAAACTCAAAGCTGGAGTCTCTGTTTCTTGAGAATATTGGCATTGGCAAGGCGCTTTGTCTTGCGTTATTTCGTTATTGACTGATGTTGTAGGTGTCTGGTTGGGTTCTTGCTCCGATGGTGAGGCGTATGCTTGGGTCACTGATTGTCTGACGTTCATAGACACTTGGGAGGGTTCTAAGAAGAGATTGTCATAAACTCCGGTAGAAGGTCGTGGTTCTGGATTACCATCGTATGCCAACGGTATCGGTAATCCTGCTTGTGTCGTTCTTATTGCGAAGGTTGTTGGTGTAGGTTCTATGGCACCACTCAGAACACTAGTAGTGGTTAGCGATAGCTTTTTTGGTAAGTTAGTTGTTATGGGATTTTCTGCTCTTGTTTCGAATCTCGTAAACACTGGTGTAGGCCGAGCCAAAGGTTCATCAGCGAAGGTCGTGGTCAGTTGGTTTTTTGCCGAATTGTTATTCACCAAAGATCTTGCTGTGCTGGTCGTTTGAATTTGTCTAAATCTAAAAACTGGTGTAGGATTTAGTAAACCTTGACTAGTAGTAACAGCTTTAGGCTGTAGTGGAACATTGAGTTTTAACGGATTAAACCGATCAGTACTCATTAATTTCGAAGGCATTTTTGAAGTGGCCGCTGGCCCTATAATTTGAAATCCGTCACACGTCACAAAATACACTAGACACAACACTATAGTACATTTCATGATAGTTTTTGGATTTAATATTTAATAAACACTAAAGCACTGGACGACCGGCCGAACTGGAATGCTCAACTTGTTTGGTCCACGAGGAGGCACTAGGGGCTTAATAGTATTCGTCCATTCATCAATCCACTCCGCCGTGTGTATTTTATTTTGGTTACGATTCCAAAAAACTCAACTAATTCGCTTGTTGTGTGTAACATTATGACAGCGAATTGTATTGAGCGTAGCCAATATAAGGCCACCAGCCTCACCAAGGCAATGGAGCCAAAAACTTGATGTTGGGACATACATAATGATTCACGAATGTTATAAGTTAGTAAGACAGTTTTCCTGTGTAACCTTACACGCGTGTTTAAGTATTATGCTGCGCTGCTTAGAAGAAAAACCGTGAATCCAAGATCTAGATAATTGTGTTTTTAGCCAGACTGCGTCACTAGTTAAGACTAGATTAAACTGGACAAAACTCGTTTTAACGAAAACATTCGTTCTGTTAAATTTGTTTTGATAATAACAAGTTTTCAATATTTAGAAACGTACCTTGATCATGAGCACGCCAAAGGTAATAATTTTGATAAAATTGTAGCCAGAGGGCAGACATTGGCTACACTGAAAGACTAAAGTGAACTAGACAAAACTAGTTTCTTTTTTCGGTCAATCTGAAAACACTCGTAATGTGTAATACAGTTTACTTTTAAATACCCTTGTAAAGAAGAGCGACCAGATATTGTAAGTCGCTTTAAATTACCTATAACAATTAATTAGTACCCTTGATCAAAGAGTGGATATAAAATTAAAAATAATCCGCAGTAACGGTAGATCAACTGAGGTTGTTATGCGGAAGGGCATACCGAAAAAAATGCAAAAGACCTTTACAACTCAATATAGACTATTAAAATAAGTGAGGCCGAATGAAAGAGTAAAATAACAAGTTGAGTATTTTTTTTGATCGTCTTGATCTTCAGTAATAAATAAACGTAAAAGTGTCACAGAATCAAATTGGGTATGATTTTTTTTATATTTTTACATAATTCAGAATAGTTGCTAATGATAAAATTATATGTGAGCCTACACTGATTTTATTACTTTTTTTAATGAATAGTAATAATACATTACTATTAGGTAATACTATTAAAAATATTACATTACTATTATTTTTAGTAGACACCTAACTACCTACCTATTGACGCTTTAAATGTAATAAAAGTATGGATTAAAAGTCGTTAAAGGTTAAAAGTAACCATAGACTCAGGGTTACTTTGTACAATATTATACCTATATGATGTTATTGAAGAAGAATAAAACCCATAAAACTTAATAAGGTTGAATGACATTGATGACGTACCTACTCGTATAACTACATTTATTAAAAAAAACAAGATTTTCCCTGACAACTGGCTATTTCAAGGTCGAAATTTAAACCTATCACTTGTAGATAGAAACAATTTTAATGAACCAAAATAAGGAAAATGAAAGACAAAATCGTATTGTACGAGTAAATACAAATTAATTATGTATCTTGAATGGCATGCGACTCCAATAGAGACTTTTACATAAATAGCATAATTAATGTGCTACTTTACAAATCTGACCTCTCGTATATCATAGGAGCATAGAAATATAAAAAAAAATAAAGTTTTAAATATTTATAGGGCATTTTGGCCTTGTTCCAAAATTTGAGTCGCCTAAAATTATATTTTATTAACATTTTAATTGATTTACTATTCATTAGTGATACAATAAGTATACGCAGACATTAGACAGGAGAATCGAACCACCTTGTAACTTTAAGTTTGATATTAACTATAAGAAATAGCTTAGGCTATATTCATTTAATTAAATTGTACTACGGTAAAGTCGATGACATTTTTAATTTAGTGACATTATACTTCGAGGCTTACTATAAACTTATAAACTATGTGCGTGGAATATAAAACGTAAAATACGTGTACTTACCTACAAAGTTTGCGTTTTATATAAAGTTGTGAGCCTCAAAGTTAGCGAATTAAACATGCCACGTAATTAAATGAATATACCTAACAGAAAAAACTTTATTTACGACACAACTGGACACGATAAAATTAACCAAATTACATAAAAAAGAAAAACATACAAATATACATTACTATATTTTTATAATATAATGTAATAGGTAGGTACTTTAGTTCACTTTATTTGTTTCCTTCGCTTTTTTAGGGTTCCGTACCCAAAGGGTAAAAACTTTGCTGTCCGTCTGTCCGTCCGTCTGTCTGTCTGTCAGCAGGCTGTATCTCATGACGTGATAGCTTGACAATTGAAATTTTCACATAATATGATGTAGGTATTTTTGTTGTTAACAAATATTAAAAACTGAATAAAATATATATCTAAGGGGTGCTCTGTGTTTGATGGCGCTGTATTATCGAAATGGATGATCCAAATGGTCCAAAAACTGGGAAAGCACGTCTCACCTCAGACGCAGTGTAAGGTATCGTAGTAGGTACATCATGTAATGCATCTGCCAATATGCCAGCTATTTACAAAAAATGTCCATGACCGCGATGAATAAAACATTCCTATCGCGTAAGTCCACGTATTTACCATTCAAAAACAATAGTCGATACAAAAACTTCTGGGGTATGACGAGTACAAGTCATTTACAATCTGGACGTTAGATGGGAAATCACGTGAGTCACTGCGTTATACACGATCATAAAGTAAGTCGTCGTTATCATAAATTTACAGCTCTCTGCTTGCCAATCACGTATCTCTGTAACGATAAACTTAATTAACATCTCCATACATTTGGAAGTGTCTTAACTAGATTTTACGAGAGCTTAATCGGCTTAATATTAAGTAATTCACGACCTGTCCCGACTACTCCTGAGTCCTGAGTGCGATTAAGTTTATTAAAAAGTAACCTGTGTAACTCTTCAATTCATACAAAAAATCATATCATAACGAAGGAAAAATATACAAACGCACGTCTTCCTCGTTATAATATTAATATCCTTAGGTATACCTATTATTATGGATTTAATTTTGGATGAGGATTCATAAGGTCAACTGTATTTCTGTTTATAAGTAATCCAGTTTCGGGAAAACCGTTGAAGAATGAGAACTGTAAAGTTCTGGACACCGCGAGCACAATAACAACAATCTATATTCTATATCAATATTATAAATGTGAAAGTGGGTGTTTGTTTGTTCCTCTTTCACGTCGTAACATAGCTATTATATGATATAGTTTATATGAGTGGAGTTAGTTAGTAGAGTGTAGAGTGACGTAGGCTACTTTTTGCTGCGATAAAACAACTCATTCTCACGGAAAGATCGATGTTTTGTTAGTTGCTAGATATTTAGTTCCGGATGTTATTAATAAATGGCGGTAGAACATATACCTATATATGTAGAGCATATACATAAACCTAGTGATTTTATAATATTGCTTTGTTACCTGTGATAGCTAACGGAAATCCCTAAAGTAAATATTGGATTCGAAGTCATGGAGTAAGTCTTTATCTTCTAAATCTAAAGGCCTGATAGTAGGTTGCAGGGGTTGCATCTCGTATTTATGGTGTTTATGATTTTACACTGGGAAATTGGTCATTAAAGACGTAATAATTGAGGAAGGTACATTAGATACGTACCTATGTATTTACGGATACGGATACGGATATAAGTACCTACTTAGTACAAGTAGGTACCTGCTTAATTAGAAATTTCTATCAGTTCAGTAACTTTGAATAACCATAGTATTCCAAAGTAGGCAAATAATAATCTGTGTGAAGTTACGTCCTTAAATTAATATTAGTATATACCTACTTATATGTATGTACCTACCTATAGGTACGATATACGAGTAGGTAGGTATAAGTATCTACGATTGCGTCTGTGGTTAGTGGTTTCAGTTACGTATTCAATTTGCTCTATGCCTTATTATTTCTTGTAGAATGCAATTACCCTCATACTCATTAGCATTGTATTTTTTCAATCAAATGCAATCGTTTAATTCTTCCCAGAACTTGTGTGAACCTTGCTATCAATAGAATGTAAAGAATCTGCGTGGATTAATTTTATTTCCTTTAAATTGCGATTCTCAGTAGAAAGATATAAATCTATCAAGCGTCTTTATTTATTCCAGTAGTTCTAAGTAATTTTAATCGTGCATTTCTTCTGAAATCTTTATAACGAGTCGATTATAAACATAAATAAGAATATTGTCTACATAACTAAATCCGAATTTATAAGCCAGTTAAAGTTTCTTTGCGCTGAGTACCCTACCATTCCTTGCTCTAAACATATTATGTAGATTCATCCAATATAATTATGTACAAAAAAGATCGCGCGCGAGTTGATTGCAGTCGGGGCCTGCGGTAAAGGGGGGAAGCACGTCGCCCCGCCGCGCGCCGTCTTTAATATAGTGTTATTAAAGCTCAATATTATTTATGCTTCCCCCCTTTACCTCAGGTCCCAACTGCAATCAAATTGCGCGCGATCTGTAGAACAACAATATATGACAACAACAATGCAAAACAACGACTACAATATATTTTAAGACTGAGTGAAGTAAACCAAACATGACAGTGTGTCTTCTATCTACTTAATTGGATGTTATTTTAAACTCAAGCCGAGGTTACTGGACCGGTTCTGCGGACGCTACGGCTACCGAGTGGCTAAAAAACTAGACAAACTTTATAATATCAATAAATAGCGATGCATGACGTTAACACGCACGTCGGTAGGTAGGTACTGAGGCAGGCTACAGTGTATTACGCTACAAGTAATTTGGCAAGAGTATGAAAGAGACATTAGATGTGTAGAAGTCACTTTGCTCTGCTTTTTGTTCTGCGTATGTCTCTTTCAGACTCTTGCCAAGTTACGTGTGTATAACACGTAAACTTGATTAAATTATTATTTATGGCGTGGGTAAGGTCTGAGGCGAGCACCCATCGGCCATCACGACCAAGATTGATTAATATAGTTTAGTAGTCAAACTTTTTAAATTTTTGAATGTACACCTACCTCATTATGCTTACTTAAAGTAGGTTAGACAGTACCTAATTGAAACAGTGAATATTATAAGCACTTATCAGCCACTTACGGCTTTGCTTAATTAAATAATTAAGCATGTTACCTATTAATATTTATTATGAAGAGGTTATTGTGAGTTTGTGTACTTAGGTATGTTCAATTTAATCAACCGATTAAAAAAAATGAGGAGTGACACAAGCTATATTTTTTAATTTCACCAATTGCAACTATACCAACCCGAAGCGGCTCGTAAGCCTTATGTTATAATCATATTATCTACATTAAAACAAATATTTTATTGGTTAAAAATGATGTCACAAAATTATATATTGTAATTTTTACGGTTGCATCACACTGCATAGGTTTGCACCTTGACATTTTAATTGTGTGACCTTATGCGTTTTTGGCATTTGGCGTATAATGATCCCATTGCTGGCATGTTTAGTAACTTTTTTATGAATAATTTTCCAAATTTGAATTATTATTAACATGTTTATAATTAGCTACATCGAATCAAATATGTTTTGCGTGTTTAAATGTTTACAAGTAACATAATTGCATTAAACTTGAAAATGCAATTGACTCGCTAAATAAATTATTTTAGGCGTGAGTTTGTATTAGTACTTAACATTATTATTATTAAGATTTAATTTAAAGTGGTCAAATAAAATACGTCCTTCATGTAATATTTATTTCATTTAATTTTAAACTTACATAAATATTAAAACAATGACAATAAAATTATCATACTTACATATTCACAAGTTTCGTACTATTCAATCGTACATAAGTCTTTCTTAAATATTAGGGTTCACTTCAGTGCATGTGACATGGATGCTTATCTAGTATTTTTTATATAATAAAATGTATTCTACGTTGTATCAACTCCTCAGAATTTCGTTTTTAATAGGTAAAGAGTGTACTTACAAAGGTAATCTCGTATATACCTAAAGGGGCCTATTTTATAACTTTATTATTATTTTATTGTTTATTAATTAACACATTAATGAACTTTTTAGATGATGTGATGTTTTTGTCATCCTACTTCTAATATTAGGTTAAGTACAATTTCATTGTTAAGTAAGGATTACCTTAATTTTGACTTCTACTAAATTTCTGTTCAATAAATTATTTTTCTAATGATACTTTAAGTTAATTTCTGCTTCTTAAAGAATCTTCTTATAGAAATCTTCACCTTTCTTTACACGAACATTATAATTTTTAGGTCAGTATTAAATACAAGTAAGAATTTCTGTATTTCTAATACGTACAAAACGCGGTTTTTTGGTTATGTACGTTTTTGGGCATGTGTCATGGGTAATTTTGTATATTAACATGTAAAATTATATATTGATATTTCATGAAAAAGATGTCTAATACAGGCCATAATCAATTTCAAATTGGCAGACTCGTTGGAAAAGGGAATTACGCGAGTTGAAAATTTGCCGTCGAAGCTTAACTCAAGCTAGATGATTTATGGGCCTGTGTTAAAGGAACAAATAAAGATGAAAAGAAAAAAAGAAGACTAAATCAAAGCTTTTTCCATTATTAGACCTGATCAACAACGTACATGTACGGAGTCCAACTACATGTAAGGAAGTCTGGGAGAGTTTGCAG
The DNA here is from genome assembly GCA_018249155.1 of Panoquina ocola ocola. Classification (NCBI taxonomy): domain Eukaryota; kingdom Metazoa; phylum Arthropoda; class Insecta; order Lepidoptera; family Hesperiidae; genus Panoquina; species Panoquina ocola. Next base: position 11,123 of record DWKA01000912.1, read on the forward strand.
GAGGCTTTTGATGACAGTGGATTATACAGAAGAGTAGCCTTGTTAAGAGACCTTCTCACTACTACATTGTACGGTTCTCGAAGTGTAGATAATTATGTGAACAAAATAATTTCGATCGCTGATAAGCTCAGGACCATAAAATTCGATATTAATGGTGCTACATGAAACCTATAACCCTATGAAAATGGGCCTAGGGAGCACTGGACTCAAGATTACCGCTGAGTCAATTAAAACAAATTTTTTTGCAAGAAGTTCATTGTTCGGAAAGTACTATATTCTTCACAAGAAAATCTAATTCAGAAGAATCAGAGCAAAAATATTACCACAAGAAACAAATATAATAGAGAGCCCCGATATTACAATTGTAACGAGCATGCTCATTTAACTAAAAATTGTCATGCCCCGAAGAAAAACAATTATAATGAAAAAAGTATGGATAGGGTTACTCATTTGTAGAACATAATTAAACTTTACAAACCAGTGCGCAATACATTCAATAAACAGCTTACCTTAAAAAATAACAGATCTAAATGAATCACAATGTTTACATACACTCTGTTAATAGATATTGCTACTACACTATTAAGTTTTCACCTGTATGAGTTGTCAAATGTTTAATTAAAGTCTCCTTTCGGGTAAATGATACGTTACAAGTTACACATGAATGTAATTTTTCACCTGTATGTGTTACTAAATGACTTTTTAAATTGCCCTTTTTACTAAACGACCTTAAACATGTTTCACATGTATATGGTTTTTCACCATAATGTGTTTTCAAATGTTTTTGGAGACCGCATTCGTCTTGATACGCCCGTTTACAGATATTACATACGAATTGCCCCGAGTGTGTTTTCATATGCCTCAACAGATCACATTTTTGAGTAAATGATTGTGAACAAATACCACATGTAAATGGTTTCTCACCCGAATGTACTCTGTAATGCATTTTCAGTTTACTTTCACGACAAAATGATTTATTACATATATCACAAGGATGTAAGTTGATGTGTGTATTCAAAGAACTACTTTCAGTAAATATCTTTTTACACATAGTACAAGAAATTGGCTTCACACTTAAATGTGTTCTCATATGTAAATTAAGTTTATCTCTACGATTGAATGCTTGCCTGCAAACGTCACATGAATATGGCTTCTCTCCAGAATGTATTCTCAAATGTTTTGTTAAAATACTCTTTTCACTAAACCGTTTATCGCAAACATTACATGGAAAAGGTTTCTCACCAGAATGTCTTTTAGAATGTCTACGGAGTTCACGGTTTTCAGTAAATGCTTTGTGACACACCTCGCAAGTGTACGGCCGTTCACCCGAATGTTGCTTCATGTGACTTTTTAAATCGTATTTCGTGTTAAATGATTTCTTACACAGATCACATGGAAATGGTTTTTCCGCAGAATGTTTTACCGAATGTCTAATAAGATTACCCTTTTGACAAAATGACGCAGTACAAATTTCACATGCATATGGCTTCTCAGTCGTATGTGTCCTTATGTGGTTTTTTAGATTGCTTTTATGATTAAAACCCCTATCGCACATGTGGCAAGAGTATGGTTTTTCACCAGAATGTATCCTTAAATGACATTTTAAATTACTGTTTCTACTAAATTCTTTTTTGCATACAGAACATGAATATGGTTTCTCACCAGAATGTATTCTGATATGTGATGTTAGATGTTGCCTATTTTTAGTTTGATACTGACAATTGTTACATTTATATAATGCAGTGTTAGGATGAGGATTGGCTAATGATATGTGGCTGCGGTCGATCTTCGAAGGACTCGAATTCTTCCGTATTCTTGATATTTTCCTATTTTTTCTAACATTACCCTTAGATTTAACTTCTTCTGTTTGTTTAATAATGTCGACATTTGAAGCATTTCCACCTGTAAAAAACAATTTAAGTATTTAAATTAAGTAAAGATATTTAAGTATTTTTACCACTTATCTAAATATAATGAAATAAAAAACTTCTCTTTGATGAATAAAAATAATAAAAACAAAATAAATAAAACCCATTTAATGAAAACTAGCACAGATATTCTATAAACACATTTTGAAGAATGTTAGGGGCTAGATGTTTAATCAGTCACAGTTAATTAAAATGGATACAAGCCATAATGTCATTAGTGCAATTAACATGTTATTTATTAATTATTATTATTAAATTAGGAATAACTTATTTTTATAGGTATCATTGATACAATTATGCATGTAATTATCTAAGTGTTCCACTGTTTACAGAGGTGTATGAAGAGATGTAATGTTGAACTTACCTAAACACTTGATATTATGCACCTTACTGTCTTCACTTCTCAGTTCATTATTGTACCTGATTACATTGAACATACCATGCTTTTCTATTTTAATGCTATTAACAATTGGAACTTCATGACATATAGATGAATTGGTCATATCATTACTTGTACTTTCATTATTTATAGTTTCTTCATTAATTATTGTATCATTCCTTGCGGCCCAATTATCATTGTTAATTTCTGTACTTAAACCAGGGGAATATGTTTTATTTTGACTGTGAATTTCAGTTTCATTATTTTGATTTTTCTTATAAGTGTTTTCAAGCTTAATGTTGTAGACATTATTTTTATCAGTTAGAAAATGTGAATAGATGTCGCTGTCATCTTTTGCATTATCATCATTGATTACATCTTCTTTTTCAATCTTGATGTCCAATGACTTCATAAATACAAATATATCACGATTAACATTCTCTGATGCAATGCAATGGTCTTCAGTATTTTTATTCCAGCCTGTTCCATTTGTAACAGTTCCTTTGTCAATAGACATATTATCATTTTCTACATATTCAATTTTTATATTATGAGGTTTGGTTAATTTTGTCTGGTGATGCATTAGTTAGAAGACTACTATTTCTGGCAACAAATAACAGAATATTTATTTTAACTGCAAATATAATCTCATAATAC
>DWKA01000913.1:0-14085 GCA_018249155.1 Panoquina ocola ocola
GCTCACTAAGACGGGATTTTATGAAATTCCACCCCTAAGGGAGTTAAATAGGGGTTGAAAGTTTGTATGGAAGTGAGTTTTTTTTCCCGAAGCGAAGCGAGGGCGGGCCACTAGTCTAAGTATAAAAGTATCTGTTTAATTTTCCCCTTCGGCCCCACATTAAGAATACATAATAACTAAGAATATTTCTCTTGAGTTTTGTTGCATTTTCATTCAACAAGTGAACGATGGATGTGTTTCATCCGTCAGACCAAAATGTTTTTTTGGCTCAACGTTTTATGCACTCTCATCAATCTCCTACTATATTTGGAACGAAATGGAGATTCTGTTCTTTCGTTCGTTCATTATGAGGGCTGATAGACTTTTTAGTATCTACATATTTTAAAATAGTTTGAAACGAAAAGGCATCTAAGTATAAAAGGGTAAAACATACAATTTACATCTACTTTATGATTAAATTAATGGCTTAGCTTATAGCTGAAGTTTTTCTGGTTCTTTAGAGTTTAGATAAAGAAATTTTACTCGTATATCATTCAATCGTCATAAACATACAACTACTTAAGATTAATGCTTTTAATTTTTTGTAAAAAAATCCAATTATGACCTTGTTTCCCTTAAAAGTAATCTAATGGCACGTATGGCAACACAGCGGTAACACTGCGTATGACTTTACGTCACTATTCCATTCCACGAGCCAAGCTTTGTAAGTCAACTTTCTATGCAAGATATATTGGAACACCTCCCAGTTATCTGAAAAGCCACGGATATTACGAGTAATTAGTGCACAGGCCATTAATTTAGAACTGTTTACGTCATAGACAAACACAAACAAAGTTGCAATACATAAAATATAAAGTTGGTCGAAGTAAGAACGAGTATATATCGCATATCGATAATATAATAATAAAATGATTATGTTCATTGTATGTGCAATTTGTTTCACAAATCAATTTGAATACATTTAATTAATTTTAATTCTTGATGAAATACAACTTGTTGAACAACTGGTTTGCTTATATGCTCCATTTCAACTGGATGTCAAGTTGAAACAAATTAGAGTATTTCCTAATGTAGTTCGATTTAATACGTTGGTAAATTTATTGTTTGGCAACCCTAAGTGTATCGTTGATAAGAGTGTCCAAATAGCTTAACCTGGAATGTCCGATAGCATTATATTTTATTAATATGGAACAGTTTGTCATAACAAGGGGCGAATATAATGTACGCATTCGTTTATATCTTGAACTGAGAGATTATTTCAACTTAGACGTCTCGATAACAGCTTTTAAAAATAGCCTCGTCTGAAGCTGAGTCTCGATAAACACTTGAAATTTGAATTTTATAAAGATAAAAAGAGGGAACTGACAAAATCCAAAAAAAAAGATTATTTAAATCTAAAGCCTTTATTTCATTAGCAATGATTGTTAGATAGTTTGGGTCAAATCTTGCAAGCTGAATTAGAACTAATTCCGCCTCTCCTAAGAAGTTGAAATTTGACACACAGCTTTCATTTTAATGCATTCTGATAAGTATGACCTGATAGTCCAGCCAATATTCGCTCCAGTTTGGAGCCTTCAGATGGGGAAATTGTTATGGCTCAGTAGTGGACAGGACAGTTACAAAAAAACAATGTAAAAGCGTGGTTTCATGCTATATTAAACTGTTAAAAAGAATATAAGCACAACAAACCTTGAATATATCAGCCAATGTAATTGTTAGAGACAAAATATTGCATGATAGGCGCTTAAGTATTCAACAACAATACCAATGCCTGCTTAGGAATAAATCAACTCACAGGTTACGGAGTAAGTTAGAATCATAACTATATGTAAATTAGCAATATGATTGACGGTATAGACGCGTATTACTTGACGTTTCGCCACTGAAGTCGATAGTATCTTGTCGCCGTCCCACGGACATTTTGTAAGCATCGTAGCGAAGTACAAACGAAGTGACATTTGCTCGTATGTGCATTTTAAAGAGGATTTGATTGATTGAGATTCAAAGGAAGATCAAGGCTGCTTAGGCGTTCTTCAATATTAACTGAAAAATCAAACTGCCTAAAAAAGTACATATTCAAAATATTTAAAAAAATGTTCACATGATTGTACAAATTATAGATAAATTTCCGTTTCCTAAATTGAATACCAGGAGAAAATAGTACGAGTATAACCACAATATTATAAACATTAATAAAAGTCGTAGATGCAACGTAACTGCAAGTTTTTACCGACTTTCACGCGTTTGTGTAAATAAATTACTTACGTTACGCAGTTTACATTCTGACCAACCGAACTACAAATAACTAAAATAAAGGTTAATTCATTGTTTTTTCCTCTGATAAAGTATTTTGCGGAAGACGGTGAACAGCCATTTAATTTTACTAAATAAACAATCTTTGATTTACTAGTACCGGGGTGAGCAACCCGCAGGCCGCAGGCCCCGTGCGGCCCTTTGGGCTTTTCTGAAATTAGATTTTGTATGTTTAAAAAGCCACAATGACACAAAATTCAGGCAATAGTAGAAAACTTTTCATGGTAACTCTGAAGCCTTGATTAGATTTAATTAAATATTAAGAGAGCTAATATACTCGTAATTATAACATATTCTTAATTCGCCCTTTAACTAAAAAGTTTTCTCACCCCTGTATTACGAGTAGTAGGTTTGTTGTAAAGTCATATTCAATAGAAATAATTTTAAAGTGGTATTATGTAAATAAGAAACATGTCTATCAGTAAATCTATAAAGTAATGGATGTACATGAAATTACTTAGCGCACAGACATTATTCATTGTCAGTCCAAAGCTACAACTGTAAACTTATTGAATATTATAACGAAACAGGTCTTCAATAGACAAATTCATATTGTGTTTTAGCATATAAACATACCCTGGGCATGTGTTTAGGTATTCGAAACAAAGACCTTTTGACTTTCCAACGACAAGACATGCGCGAACGGAACTTGCAGCAAACATTGCGATTTCTCCTTTCGTTCACCATATCAGAACTATCTCCACATGTATTTGTTCTCGGCTGATGAGTGTATTGATAAAAATAATCAATTCTCTCCCGATAGACGGTGATTGCATTTGACATATCGAAAATTGATCACGGAAACGCTGACAGTTGGGCGAGTAAATGAAATCTAAACAAAGGGTATTTGTTAATGTTGTGACGTTAATGTTGGTAATAATACTCGTAGTTGTGACAACCCTGTTACTTGGTTGGTAGAGATAGCTCGACTCCTGAATTTGTAGAGATTTTTATTTTTATATTAACTACTGATTTTGTGAAGACTCCTTAGTTTATTATGTAGACACTCTTGAGATAGACGTTGGTCGAACTCTAACATATTAAAGAAATTGTCGTCTAATAATACACATGGAGGTTTAACCTTATATTATGTGAAAATGAGCACAATTCATTATTTTTATTCATTTTTTTAGTCTTTCATAACTTTCATAGAACTTTAGCAATAGAGATAAAGACTTTGTAGATAAAAAAAACGTATTCATTAAAAACTTGTAATAAAAAGTAGTTTAACAGTTCTTAACTTTCCAGACATCGCGAGTGAAGAAGACAATCGTTTTAAATGAACTTAATTTCGGCGTGGAACATTTTCATTTAACGTTCGAGGAATTTTATTGTTAATTGTAACAAATTTTATTTAATAAAATTAGAACTTAATTACATATTCACAAAACACCCAAAATAAATCCACATGAGCGAAACACTTTATTGTTAATAATTATTGTTATTTAGCCAGGGGATAAATGATTGACATTTTTCTGTAAATTGAGCCTTATTTGTTACGAAATAGGTTAACAGCTTTCTGTCACATCTAATGGTGTCAACTGAGGTACATTTATTTTCAGGTGAATTTTACTGCGTTGTCGCTTGTTAGTTTCGGATGTTAGTTTTTACGACGTCTTTCGCCGTTGCTGTGTAAATGCTCAATTAGGTACGTGGCCGGTTTTAGCACTTTCGGCGCCCTGAGCGAGATTTCTATGGCGCCCTTTAACTGGAAGACGAGAAACAAAAAAAAAGACGGAGTTGAACTATATTTTTCTGTTTGAGGAATTTACAAGTAGTTTTTAGGTCTTATTGTTAGTCTTAGGTTCTTAGTACATGCACACTTAGTTTTAAAAATATTACAAGATAACTTTAAAAATAATTAAAAAACATGTTACATTATGGCTTCGTTAATTAAAAGAATAAACTTTACGAATAATTACTAACTTACCTAACGAGTAATGCTCTCAATTACACAAGTTGCTGACAGCTTTTAAAAAGTATGTCGATTAACTTGACAGTATAACTTCTATCGTCTAAGATCCTTTCTGCTTTATTCAATTATGTTACAAGTTACAAGTGACCCACATTTGTAACCTTTGACTGAACTATAATTCTAGCTATCATAACAACTTGTTGAAATGGTTACCCACTCGGCGTTATGTTACAGTTATTCCGTGATGGCTGTTGCGAATTATCAATTACCTAACAATTTATACTTAATGGTTTTGTTGCGTATTAACTTATACTCGTAATCCCGCGAGATCAACATAACACGTCATCACGTAAAGAAGCTTTTGTACAAAGACTTTAATTCAAGACGGAGTGTAGCGTCCTATACCTACAATAAAGGCCCCAGTTTTGGGTTCTGGTCGGTTTACCTGTCTTTAGTGTTGTTTGTTCCGTCAAAGGACAAACAAATAAATAAGCGTATTAAAAAAAGGCGGTGTCACGCAAAAAAAGTCTAGTGGTTGGAATCTAGAGGTTTAATAATTAAAGCCTTTGTACCTATAAGTAAACACTACCTACCGATGCAGGCACATTATATCCAAGTATTTGGGGTTAATTTTGTTGTCTTTATAAATAGTAAATATATAATTAAGACTAGTCATCTATGTACTATTATCGACCTTCGTTATCTATTAAAAGGTAGGTACAATAAGTAATACTAAAGTTAATCTTAAAAAGCGACCAACGAATTCAAATCCACAGCACTTATAATTTACGGCATTAGCCTCTGCTTAGGCTAGGAATATACCAGAGACATAAAAAGAAAAATAAAGTCATCCTCTTGCTAATGATTTGTTCCCTACATGCCTCCATTTCTAGTGAATTCTCAGCCTTACGCTCTTAACTGATAGCTATTTATTATAGGGCAATTATTGTCTATATTTTATTTGCCCATTATTTATTAAACAGTTAAAAAACACAGCACAATCACGTCAAACTTTGCGGTTAAACTTATAACAATTCCAGACAGTGGAATTAATTTCGATATTAATTGAAAACAGCATAATTTGTTTAAACGCCAAACATTGACTGCAATTTATACCTTTAGCTGTCCATAATGCAAAATATTGGATTATGTGCTAATTTGCGGAATGCAGTCGAGCGATCGTTAAAATTCCGGTGTGGCATTAGATTGGAATAATATCAAACTCGAACGGATACAGAACTGGTTTGCAAAATGCAAGATGTGTCAGGTCTCGTCGATGTTAAGGTCAAATCGTTATTTAAATCGTGATCCGAGTTATTGGTATACGAATAAATATTGTTATTTGCACGACAAACCAAGTCAGAAACCTTATACCTACGGGAAAATTATACCTATTAGTAAAATAAATAAATAAACCACATATATTTCCAGCCATAGTAAGTTGTTTTGCACTAAATAACTTCTCATAAACATTGATAAAGTTTCTAAAGAACTGTGCTGCACTTAATCCTTGTGTCAAATATAGAGCTCATCAAAAACAGCAATCAATCAAGAATAAAAAAGAGTTATCTCAAAAGATATTTTAAGGTTTAAAGTGTAACTCGTCTTATCTATTCAGTACCTATTGTATTTCAATATCGTATGGCATTAAATCCGCGGAAGATACATACATTTAAAGAAGCAACTTAAGCCCACTTCGATCTGACTGACAGACGTAAATTCTAAGAATATATTATGTGCGTAGATAAATGAAGATACATTACTGTAAGCGCAGTCATTAATAACAATAGAAAGCTCACACTAATGTGCTATTACTTTGGTTTTTATTTGCATATCATAATGCCAATGTGATGTCCTGGATCGCCCACACTGGTGCGAACTACATGCGGTAATGGCCAGTGTATTCCCATACTAATAGATATATGTATTATGTTGGTGGCCAATGTGAACAAAATGTTTGTTACCAACTCCAGGACATATTTGAAAATAGAATAGTTGAAAATATTTATTTACAGAGTGTTAATCTTTTTTTTTCTTTATAAGATATCCTGTGTTACAAAAATTTTACATCTTATTTTTTTTTAAATACAATGTTAAGTTACCTTCATTTCTTTAATAAACGCCAAATTACCGATAAACAACGTTTAGCAAGTAATCAGATGCATTAAGATTTCTATCAATGTTTTAGATGACAGATAAAATAGAAGTTTTATCCATTTACGGCGTTTCAAACTTTTACTTACAAAAATAAGTTAAATAAATAACTGCTTATGTCGGCAAGCTAATCTTGGTTCATTAACATCTTGTGACTTGGCCTTAAGGGATTAGATGAAGATTTCCAAGTACAGTCTCAAGATGATAAGCAAAGCAAATATACCTTTCTCCTCCCATACAAGGAGCCATGGGATTCATAGTTTTTTTTCGTATAACTCGAAAAATATATCTAACAAATTAAAAAGTCGATTGAGCTGATAGTTTCGATTGAAAATGAATTTGTTTCTCCAGATAATTATTTGAACTGTGTCGATACTTTTTAATACATTGTATTTCGAAGATATTATTAAAATGAGTTAGTTGAATCAAAGAGAAAATAATATTATGATACACAAACAGTACATCTATAAATTTAATATGTACATAAATGCATATTTACATACATATATTCCAAGTGTCGATTTAAGTGATATATCTGGACAAAATCTTAATTTAGTAGCTTATTTAACATTTTAATTGGTAACAGATGCAATGTTCATATTTTCATTGAAACAGCAACAAAATAAAAAATATACATTAGAAGTTACTATGTAATGTACCATTTTCCTAAGTTTACATGATGTACAACATCAATATGTAAAATTTCGTCGATAAATCGCAGATATCTTAAATTCTGAATGATGAATGGTATGACAAGTAAAGATATTAATCTCGGCGGATACGTCAAATCAGTGATATAGTACTGAATGCTGGCCCTGATCTCTTCCTAGTTATTATGGAAAATGGGAATATATTTGCCTTCCATACAAGTGAGGCTCGAGAGGTCGGATGTGGCTACACGTGTTATGCAAAGCGGAGCCCGCGTGATTCACTGTTATGTTACAAACTAAGGATGATGCATTGGTATCCTCACATCACAACGATTTAATCATTTAATATATGGCAAAGTTGACAAAGTTTATCTTTTGTACCCCTGTAGTGCAACAGATAATAATAAAACGCAGTGGTAATAAACAAACATTACAAGAAGTAAAATAATATTTATTTAATCTAAGTTAAACATGATAGTATGATGTGATACGTAAACGCAAATACGTGAAATTTATATTTCGGGTTAATGATGGATGCAATAACGATTTTCCCACGAGATTTTATAAGCAACATTGAAATTTAACGCGTTGGAAATAAATTTCCGCTTGAAAATCGACGGCTACGATCTCGGGATTGATTGCATCTGTTTGTGTGTACATGTGGTGTGTAAAATTCACGATAATATTTGCTTTGCTATGTATTAACCTGCCCTTTTCTTGTTATTTCATAGCTTTCCACCTTAAAATATATATTAGTTACTAGCTGTTACCCGCAACTTCGTCCACGTTTTTATACACCTAATGACGGACTTTCATACAAACTTGCGAAAGTTCGTTCTTAATTATAGTACTCGACACGTCACTTGGCAAGACAAAGAAAGAAACAGATAGATGCGCAGAAGTCGTTTTCTAGATTTGATGTATGTGTTTTTTGAATAAAAGACTTCTTCGCATCTAACCACCTCTTTTCTAACTATAAATTAGCTCACTGCCAAAAAACATCTTTATACATCAAACTATTTTTGAGATTTCGCGATGCGTCATACATGCCACCAGGTGGCGTTGATAGACATGCAGAAGTTACTTATTCCTCTCAGAAACTAGCACTAAAATTTCCAATACAGCATCCGTTCATCACCTGTCGATCGATCGCGATCAAAATCAGCGCAATCATAACTCATAAGCTACTTTCGACCAACTTATTTATACCCCACGATATTCTTATCTGATTTTTAATTCCACTCCATAAAGAACATAATTGAAATTTTGATTACTGAACACATAGATACTTACTCTGTCTAGAGATAGCTAGAAATCTCGCCCCTTTTTATTGATCCAAAGATAATATCTCTTCGTGACTCCTGGCCAGAAGCGTTGCTTTGATCTCTCCACCGCTCATATTATGCGTGTATAAAAGTCATTAGCGAATTTAAAATAAGCTATAAATTGAATTGTTTAAGCGGATGCGCGGTTGAACTCTTGTTGGCAGTTTTCGTGGATTTAAAATATACGGCGTAACCTTAATGTTTAATTAAATACATTATAGTCTGAACAATAATATCATACAGTATAATACGTACATAAAGTTAACAATAAATGAACCGGGTAATAATTCTGCTGCAAGGAAAGGATATTTGCTTAGCATTTATAGGGACAAATTGCATAGGTATCCAACAATAGTTTTTAGACATCATTGGACCATACTCTCCTTATTGCCACCACAAAAGATTTCCTAGGCTTTTGTGTCATATATTTATTGCTTAACTTCCTCTTCAAAATACAAAATGAATCGTAAAATAAATCTTGCTATCGTTAAAACCCTTTAAATTCGCTTCAAGTTATAAATTTGATTTATTAAATAGGTAAGTACTTACAAAACCTTTGCACATCGATAAATCACTGAATCGTTAAATGACTGTCTGCAATTTACTACTATAATTAAATTAAATCCGTATTTACTTTTCCAGTTTCGATATATTAATTTACAGGCAGGAAATTACGAATGATCGAATCAACAGCGTGTGAACTTATTTGCCAATCGGTTCAGTGGCGATAAAATAACGAGTATCGCACGTCACTAACAGCGAAAGTATTCTTAATGAATACACCTCGGGCGATCAGTACGATGGCAACAAACTCCAAATTGGCACCTATTTGACGCACTCTTCCGACCGAGAGGAAGCCCACGAAGTTATGATCGGACATTCTAATAACAAACTTGTTTGTATAGTGTTACAGTTTAAATTCCTTCGTGAGGATTGATCGAATCGGAAGTCACAATCGAAGCTCTGCCTTACGGTTGAGTTTGATATCTTTCCGCATGAGGAGTGTCGCTGGCACGATGCTAGATCGACATTGATTATTCTGTACTGACAAGCAAATTAGCCGATGCCTTTGTCTCGTTAAGACATTTTACTGTGATCGAAAGAGTCACGATAAGAGTTGAGTAAGTTCAATTAAACAGTTCATTTGATCTTGTATGAATGAAATTACATAGCTGATATGACCAACTTGTTACTCAATGTGAGTTAACTAGTGAAACTTTCTTTAATCGACTACATTGTTTGTTGCGATGGCCGTTTTCGTTGACGATTAAAACTTTCTCGTTCTCAAAATAAACAACATAAAATACAAAACTATCAATACTATGTTGATAGAGTGCGGCTTAAATTATTGAAATTATGAAGCAGATTGCTTTTAGATAAGCTGACCGTTCGCTACAATGGATCTTCTGAATGAGCATTTAAAACCGAGTCTAATAATTCTTAAGTGTTATCAATGGAATGGCTTGAAAATGACGATGAAATTTATAAAGCTAAAAGCGTATTACGTTACCAGTTGTTATTAATTCGTTTATAATGTCAAGACTCGAACGCATTAGCCTGAATTCTGGGTAGTTACGGGTAAACAATAACCAAGTTAATGCCGTAAATGTAGGGAGTCACGACCATATTATCATATATGACCCTGGCTTGCACACGCCTATTGAAAACGATCCCTGTCGCGAGAAAGTTGCGGTAATTGTACAGAATTCGCTTACACCTATATTAAGATGCTTGGAATCCGTTAATTGTGTGAAAATCTCGAAATAGTCTCCTTTTTAAGGAGGGTAAGGTATTCATTAGTGTTTCTGCAAAACTTCTAGAGTAATTATTATTTTCATTCACAATGCCAGTGTCATAACCAGCTAATGAAGTAGGTATGCATTGTGTGAATACTACAGTCATATTCATGCTATCAATAAGTTGTTACCAGCTGTGTTTAATTGGCAGTAATCTTAATATGGTGATAAAAATCGTTCTTCATTATAGTTATTGATGATACAATAATATTGTGACGTACAAAATATTCCTGGGTCTGCTTATATTATTATTGATTATAATATTACTGGCTGCTATCTTATGAAGTACTTAATTAAATTTCATATAATACCATGATCGAATGTATTACGTTTAAAAATAAATCGGTTCTTGATAGAGGCTACTAAATCAATTTTATTACCACATTAGGTACTCGTACAATTATACCTGATAGTAATAATTCATTGGTAACATTTAAACAAAGACTAACACCAATCGGTAGAACATTAAAAACTTAACATAACAATGTTTTTTTGGGTTTTATATTATTTTATGATCACTTAAATACTTTGTAATAAATTACAATTTAATGCCCACGTGGAAATGAAAATAAATAACAATTAAGTTATTAAGAAACGTACCTATGCACCAGAATAATTATGTTTATCTTAGATAATAATGTTTACACAAATTCTTGCGATTCATATCGAATAGAAATAACCATATAAATTCCATTTCATAAGATCGCAATATTTGCTCCATTTCGTAATGAGCCTGATCTAAGACCAGATAACAAAGTGTTAGAATGTAGTTATAATGAATTGAAATGAGTTTAACATCAGATAAGATTAATCGATCGCTTCAAACCCTATGAAAGAATGTGATAAATAAAACATGTATAAGTCTCTACATTTCTCTCCCTCTGACTGTTAATTCATGACCCCAAATAAATACTTACTCTACAACTCTGCATTAAGTATTGAAAGCTTATACTCACCCACAATGAGATTACTTTCCTATACATTTGAGTAACATGTAAAATAACTCAGACTCAGACTCAGTCACAAAAGACTATAATAATAATATGGTTAAAAATCGTACCAGAAATCCTTGATTTTGGCAGGGAGGGTAAATGAGGTCATTTTAATTCAGTTCCGGGAAAAACACCCATAACAGTTGTTATGCAGTAATAGATCCAACGTCATTGATTTTGTAGATCGCTTTCCCCTGGTCCTTAGCTTTTCCTGCACTACAACTGTGAGTATTTAAATGTTGTGGATGCAAATCTAGAAAACACGTTCCCATATATTTTCACCAGTCAACGATTGTCACGAGAATCAGACAGTGTTGTGACAGAACGGACATAAGCAGACACGTGTGTCGACTTGTAACAAAACCACAGTTTCCGTGATGAAGCTAATGCACCGGAATCTGAACTTTGTGTAACGGATATAGAAATAATTATGTATAATGTAATTTCGTAACGAATATTGACAGGAGACTTAGTTGATGAAAACAAAAATGATCTCAATGAATATCAAAATGACGTTGAGCTTGTTGTAATCGATATGCACGAAAGTGAACGTGAAATTAGATACATCATTCGAAAGAGAGTAAAGGTAACTAATTACGAAACATTTGATGCTCATAAGGTAGATACTACAAATTTATATGATTTAATTCCTGAAGTAGGAGGTTCAGATATTTTATAAGTTCATCATAATGCAGTTATCATGTTGAATATCCTTTTATGGTTAACGGCTCTGGCGCCATAACGAGTCATATCACTTATGAGGATGACTTGAACAACATGTTTACGATTTGTCGCAGACAGGCTGGAACAGGTTGGCGCAATTGACATCCGCACACCGTTAGCTCACTCAATCGTTGACCCACGCCTTTCTTTGTCTGCTCACATACGCACACAATTAAATATTAACAATTGTATCTAATTCCTCTATCTTTCATATTAAATTGCTATCTTAAGTCGGATGCTTTCTCTTAATTGTGTTCTAGATGAACACAATTTTTGACGCTCCTTTTCCTAGCACACGTTCGCGCCAATTATTCAGAAAGAAGATCTGATACGCAGATTGTCATCAATTTCTCTTTTTCAATTATTTTGTTTAGTTACCGTGATTAATGATTGGGAACTTTAGTGGGCTCTAGCGTACCTAATAGTAAGGATAGTAAATTCAACTCTAATTACTTTCCTTATAGAGAGAGTGTACAATTACTTTTGTTGTAAACACATTTGCAAATTTTCAATTAATATCATGATAGCTTAGAAATAATTGCGTGAGTAAGTGATTTCAAGTCATGGGTAAAAGAAAAGTTGTTTTCTATTATTTTCTCTGCCTAAGGAGTACGATCGTTTGTGCGTGCGACATATTCTTTAAGTAAAAACGTTATTGCAAAATTGCCGTTGTTAGAGTGTGCATTCCTTGCAATCGCGTATGTTTCCTCGTCATTACGATGAGAACTGACAAGATGGGCCCATTCTATGCGAGACCTGTCATTCCTTTGTTACGCACCGTATTGTTGCTTTATTTAGGTCTTGTACAGTTTCACTGTTCAGTTAGCAGAAAATCATCTGCCACGGCCGTATTGCAATTTATAGAGGAGTGCTTTGTCCGCATATACCACCTGTTCACCATGTCGGCTTTAGAAAGCCACCAATCCATTAAGATGGCGGTTTTTGTTATCATCTATGTACATAACGTATAGGTGTAATATTGATAATCTTAACTGAACATCATCCCAGGTGAAGTAATCCTAAATATATAGTTGAATCATTAACGTCAAATGGATAAGAAAGCTGTGTAACCTTGACAATGAAATCCTTCATAAGTATCACCTCATTCCCAGATAAGTTCTGTAGTTCTCTAATTACTGGTTATCTTCACTACTTCGTCACTCATTAGTGATAGATACTACTTACGTTATGAGTTTACTGATCTTAGAAGTTTGAAATGTATCGCAAAAAACTCTCGTGTATTCAACCGTGGGTACTTGATCTGTACTGTATGCTTGAGTTCGTAAAGGTCATGCATTATCCTACGTAATAATCTATAATTTATTATCGCATTCAAATAAACGTCTTTATCAAAATGTTATCTTTGTTGCTATATTACCCTGTATAAGATTATTATTAGGTATTATTACAGGTTTTATTTACAGTCATTGTATAATATAAATTACTAATTCTTATGACACAGATATTTGAACAATTAACAAAAATCATTTTTTCCTTTTACGTTTACTATCTTAAAACCAGATGTCCGTATCAACTAGTTATTAGTTACAATTAAAATTAAATCACGAGATGTATTCAGTTTGCTTGTGTGGGTGTAGATCGTATTTGGAGATACATTACTCGCGACACGACAAGTGCAATCTACCGAAAGAACCACACGTATAGTCACATTTGTTTTATTAGAAAGTAAAAGCTAGTCAATGTAAAGCGGAAAGTTTTTATGTAGCTGAAAGAAAATATAACGAAGTTCTTCAACAATGGAGGCAATATCGTTCCAGTTCTCAGTGCAATGGTTTCTAATCCTAAATCATAATGAGCGCACATTCTCGTGTCCGCTTTTAATTATATTCACAGAACTTTTGCAAGCAGATGACACGACACGCTTGTAATTGGCAGCCCTGAATATAGATTCATATTCAAGTGACTTGTATTCAAGGATGTCAAATTGGTTAAAAATATTCAACGTCACTTTGTCAAAAATCTTTATTTAAATGACATTTGAAATGAAAGTGTTATAATTTTACGTGTCAAGAGTAAAGGTGAATCTATGACGTCATGAGTCATATATGTAAATATGAGTAGGGAAAAATAATCTCGGTAGTTTCTTGCCGCTTCTTCTCCCGAGACCGCTCATGGTAGGGATTTGTGGAAGCGATGGCGTAGTTGACTTTCGAAAAGTATTTGTAAAAACAAAGTTCGAATAAAATTAATTTGATT
>DWKA01000914.1:0-14079 GCA_018249155.1 Panoquina ocola ocola
ACAGATGCGTTGCTACCCCTGAGGACAGATGGTCGCCTCTTATATAAGTGTACCGGAATCCCAAAACACCCTTCAGATCGAAACACAATTGCTATTTAGGCAATTATTTCACGGCAGAAATAGGTGGGGCCGTGGTCCTTCCCCGGGCGAACCTTAATGGTTCTACCACCTATCCTATCTTATTTTTTGAAGTTTACATTTAATGAAAGTAATTTTTAAGTACAACTTTTACTTATTAAATCGTCAATTAACATCAACAAGAAAGTGTTATTGCATAGTGCTGTTTCGTATTAATATTCTTTATTATTGGCGGTAACAAATAATTAACATACAGTGTAGATAGATAACATTACTAAATAACGAATAACTCTTTGTCTAATTCGTGCAAAACAAAAGAAACTATAAGATTTTGAACTTTCTCAAATCTTCAGCTTGTAAACACCAAAAGTGAAATCTGCAAATAAAAAGAGTATCGGATACCGTTAGCACGCGCGGTCAGCTAACTTTTTCCTATTTATTGAGCACATCACTCGCCAATGGACAATGAACGGGTCGACTAGACCTGGTTCACAGGGCTTACTAAATAGACTTAATATTTGTCTTAAGATGTATCATGTACGCGAGTCGCTTTCCATTTGCATTTATATTAAATCTCTTTAAGTATGCCTTTTGTACTAAAACTCGAAGGTCAACAGAGATTTGTGTGAAAAACAAAAATTAAAACAATGCGGTGAAGTTGTTCTTACTTCTTATTCAACTAGCAAGATTTGATCTAAACAAACATACTGACAAACTAGCAAATATTGCAAGTTAAATTTTTAATTAACTTTTAAAAGCTTTCGTTTTTAAATAAATAAGCATAGAGTACATCAATATAAATCTAAATATACCTAGTCCATGACACGTAACTTAGCAAGAGTCTGAAAGAGATAGATGTGCAAAGCAAAAAGCTGAGTAAAACGACTTCTGCACATCTAAAGTCTCTTTCAGACTCTTACTAAGTTACTTGTAGAAGTTGTAGATTACTATACACTATTGTAGATTACTATACTATACACTATACTCATATCAATACAAACCTAAGTAACGGCATTGTAATATTTTTCCCAACATTTCTAACACAATGATACGCTCGAATCTAATTTAATTTAATTTTAACACGTTATTGATTACAATGATGTTAGTTTCACACATTTTATTTCGAAAGCTGCAATAACAATCACTTAATGGCATGCAAGAATCTCACCTTGAAATTACAAGCGAAACATCACTTCACATTGACCTTATGAACTCTGTATAAAACCTGTTGTCGAATTCCCACGACTATCAGATAATCTGTTCTGGTGTAGTTTATTTACCGTGTTATCTTGATTAGGGTGTAACATGAAGACAATTAACTTGTTTAAAACTTAGGGAACAAGTTCTCTCTTGCCATTTTTTCTTAGAGTTTTGCATGATGTGTCACTGTATAAAAAAACAATAATTTTATCTTCGTTTTTTCATTTCTTACAATACTCTAACACCAATAATTGTGTAGGTCAAACGGTATCATATTCATTGACCTATGTATACATAGATAATGCAGTACAGTCTTGGATACCGTGTTAAGAATGTTAGAATACATTATAAAAATAGTAGTGTGTATTTATTTTATTATTATATAACTATGATTACATCTTAACGTAATATTTATCATGAGAACAGTAGGTACATTAACCAAGTAAAAAAAAGTTAGACGATATTCAAATGTTTAGTGTTAGTGAGAGGTTACATGGGACCATCGGTGCATACCTAATTACTGTAAAACAATACGATGACGACGTAATTATCTGATGATATTGTTGTGGTTAATATGAACTAGTATGTATACCTGCACATGTTTTTTTACATAATATTTCCCACGATTTCAGATTATACCGAAATATGTAGATTTTAGAGATACTTAATCTGAGAACTCTAATATCTACTGTATCCTAAAACTTTTAATTTCAAAAATGATATTTTGAATGAAGAAAATATGGTCAACTTATAAAATAACCTTAATAATAGGCAATGGATATTGACCTGTCTCCGTAAGTACCTACTTACCTTCCTACCTAATTAAAATTACTTTTAGTTTTAATCAATAGAGTAAAAGTTTTAATCTCAAAGCGTCTATTCCTTGGTTTCAGTACCTATAAGTTTGACAATTTGATGTTCTTCAAAAAAGGTGTAAATAGAGTCCTCCTTCAGAGCTGACGTTGCATTGGTGATCCTTATGTTACTAATGTCCATAGGCGACAGTGATCATTTACCATCAGGTGGCCAAATGGCTAGAAAATAGGTGTAAACTAATTTACAACTTATACGGAAACATTCGTAGTTCCCAATTACATTCATTCATAGGCTAGTCTCATCCACTCTCGAATCCCACGTATGACTGTGCTATGCTCGTCGGAGCGTGGGACTCCGATATGACTGGTTCAATTTACCGCCTGCCGCCCAATCGCAATCTGCAATTAATATAGCCCATTGACTCATTGGGAGGTCGCTCTGGACTTTGATGCGTTCGGATTTTGGTATGTGAAATACCCGTTATGAATAGATTTATTTGCAGGCCATTCCTTTATGTGACTTGAATTTATTACGGAATTTAGAACGAGCTATTATAATTAAATGATTTTTATATATGTACTGTTAACTGCTTATCATAATGCTGCATCTACACCGTAGTTACTTTTTGTGGAGCAACGTTTATAAGTGTTAGTGGGCAACATCCGATAACAAAAAGTTAATTGTTGTTAATATATGTTGCCGTGTTAAGTAAAGTTGCGTCAAAATGTGGTAACTATGGCATTAAAAGAAAAGTAGCTGCTGCTGGCTGCACCACAATAATCAAACAAACTAGAATAAAAAAATGTAATTCCATAGAAGAAAAGGAAGTACTTTACTTACTTACTTTTAATTCAGTTTACAAGATTCCACCCGAACAAAATTCACAACTGTAACAAGAACGCTAAATTTTGTCGATAACTTAGGTACTACTCTACACATGTCGCTTGCAAGCCTCTTGTATTCGTAAGCAAAATTGTGAGCAACGAAATATGTCCTTACCAGTCCAAGATTGTTTCTTTACACTTACAGTCGATAATTGAGCCGTAAGTGGAATAGGCGATCTTGGCCTTACGGAGCCTGAGCATAACCAATTGAGTCTGCGTTGTTCCACTCGCGGACTACGTGATGGGAATTAGTTTCGAAGTCGATAAACGGCTTCAATAATACGCGTCCGTTCTAAAGAGACATCCTTTCAAATGACCCGAAGTGTACTTATTGCTAACCGCGAGAAAGCAACACTGACCATGGATGGATCGAGGCAGAGTATATGATTAATAAGGCATGTTTGTTTCTGATTAGACATGACTTTAAGGGTAACAGCTAATTCCTATGAGACCTCTAACAATGAGCTAAGGTGTACAATGTATTTACTTGCATGTAAATAACCTTTCAACAACAAACAAGTTTAATATGTCGTTTTTGTAAGTAGTAAACTAAAATAAATACCTAAATAAAGCACAATAAACAAATAAATATTTGCTCAAAGATATCCTAGGTATTGAACTCGGTGAAGCATATAATTTTGTAACTTTAGCAACTAGACAATTTTTTTGTTGTTATTATAATTATTACAAGAGCCTTCTTTAAAAATATGTATGTAACAAAACAATCGATTAATTAAATCAAAACTGTTACAAAAAATATCTACAACAAAGATGTTGAAGAGATATTATAAGAAAGATGTTTCTACATAAGTCTTAATGCAAGTCGAACTGAGATTATAGTATTGCACAAGGCATTTTATAATTGTACATTATACCGGCGCGTAGATTTCTGGAGCATTTCCTCATTAAATAAAGCGGATGGGGCTTTGTACTCTTACTGTGGGTACGTCTATTGAGACAATACGCTGCTTCTGTTGAAATTATAACTTTAAGAGTAAAATAATTCTCTTTAATAATGCCTTAGGTAAGATTGTTAACAATGATTACTTGTTTGTTACATAAGTAACAAAAATTTCAATTAAATACAGTTCAAACGTTCGGTGCGGCAAAATAAATGTCTTTGTTAAATAAAATGACCCTGTAACTCAATTTGTAGAGTGTCGGCGACTGTAGTGAGGAATTTAGTTGAAATCTTTAAATAACATCGGAACTATACTTTTAAAAACTGAAAACAATAGATACGCAATTATTCGGTAACTGAATTGTTAACTATTGAGGTGTTCTCTCTTTCCCCCATTAAGACAAACATATTGACATACAAACAATCTATTAAATATCGCCAGCGAGATAAAAGGAAAATAACACTATCATGTGGATTTGCAAACCACTTTAATCTTTTTTACGTGTATTAGATGAATTATTATTTGTTATAAACAGTATAAACTATAACGGCAACATCATAAAAACTGCATACCTACCTGTGAGGTCTCCGTTATGTAAGGCACGTTGGAAGACGATGGCCTTAATCACTTACCATCAATACCATCAAGCGGCCCTTCTATTTGTTTGCGGCAGAACCACACAAAAACTTTACTATTAGCAGAAAATAACTACACTACAGCCACACTACAGCATTATTGGACTAGAAAATGATTCTCTTTTCAAATATTTAACCAACTTGTTGAAGTCGTAGTTTGAAGAGAAGATTCTCAATTCGATTGGTTTTTATTTTTCATATTATTATTATGGAACATTTCAATTCCATTTTCAAGTATTTCAAGTTTCCATCCTTCCGTCCTTTTTATAAGCTTACAAATGGAAGTAGGTCTCCTACTTTGTGCCGTTGGAACTCTACCGGTCCTTAGTCTTTTAAATACAGAAGATACTTGCTATCTTATTTAGATTGTTAGTTCATTAGGTAAAGGACGAATTATTCTCCTTATATCGAGGCGCGGTTTCCATAACAACTTTCCTTTTCGGTCTTTCAAACTTCCTAAAACTAACAAACTTCTTTGTCCAGAATAATAGCTAATATAGAGAAACAGAGAAATAGCCATTGCTGTTATGGCAGTTTGAGCTTGTGTATTTGTTAGGTAAATACTAATTTTAATTTAAAATGTTGCTATTGTGATTTAAATTCGTTTGATACAGCGATTCGTTTTCTTACGTTTTCATCAATTTAATGGCATAACTAAACAAGTTGCCGCTTTCTAATTTAGAGGTGTGTGGAAATCTCAACTTATTCTGCATCTGTGGCAGCACTGGCAACTTTCGACTACTGCTACGGAGAGACATCCAATGCCTTCGTAATGTAACGAGATCTGTGGGTACCTTTATTGACGACAGTTGTGAACTAGTTTCTTAATCTACTGCCTTTTAAGACGATGCCGCCGTTCGTCGTTACCTCAATGTTTTGAAGACATTTTTGAAGACTTTAATGCTAAAATGTTTAAATATTTTGTAAATAATGATTTTTGAATGTGTGATACTTGTACTTCTAACAACAAAATGAATCCTTATAGCCATCATTGAATATACAATTAATTTAAATTAGCTTTTGTTTAGATATAATTATTGTCTACCTTATTAATCTATTTGCTCTGCAGCTTGTCTAGAAAATTCTTTTGCTCACAATATATTTACCCAACTAATATGAACGTAATATCCTTATATTAAGTTCAAAACCGCCAGTTATATGCTTACATGTATAATAATAAATGATTCCTTATTGTAGATAGGTACGTAGAAACAAAATACTCAGCGCCAACATTAAAACTACGGAGCGTTCATAAATTGCAAAGTTACGTGCAACGCTGCATTGCTGTCTTTTATCTTACGAGATAAAGGAGTGCTCGACCCACATCACGCGCCTCTGTACCACTGTTTATTATGCCGTGGAAATGGAAGAAGCACACAAACATAGGACACGACCGCAGCCCAAAGCTCTGGTGAAAAGTATGAAATAGTCATAATGTTAATGAATAGACACATTCACAGTCCTTTAATGAAGTAGTTTCGTTATGGGGTCAAGAGTGTTTTTCGTCTTTCATATCCAATTTATTTCATATGTGTGTGGAAAGGTTAATGAGACAAGAAAGGTTTGTCATACTAATCAACATCTTAATTTACCACCAGGTGGCATTGTAAGCAATCAATAAAAAGGTACAGGTAACTAGAAAATAAATGAAGAAAGTAAGCCGGCACGCATTACATTTGTTTTTCAGTAAAGTTATCACACAGAGTTAACAAAACTGATTATAACAAAAATGCTTACAACTAAACAATAATAGTGAATTGGTAAATAAGTCTTAACTCTTGTTTTGCGAGCCCTATTTCGTAGAATAAGGCTCGTTTATCTCAGATCGTTGTCTATGTAAGAAGACCTCAGCTTTAGCGGGCCGCTTATGACTCCGTCGGGAACTCATTAGATAAGCGCTTGAGGCAAGAGGGCGAGGGTAATTTTGTGTAGTTGTAGTCTTTAATAAATTAAATTGCAACATAATAGCTGTAAATTAAATGCTGTAGCGTCGGGGATAATTACTTGAACTGGCGCTTTTGGTGCACTAAATGTTAGAATACGAGTGCTTTATTCACCTTAGACAATCGTAAATTTAAAGGACCTGCCGTGAATATTATGTTTTCTTGCTTCTATCTAGAACTGTTTTAAGTATTTAGATCTTAAAATGCGGCCTTGGTCTAACATGCAGTCGTAAAAGTAAGTTTAAAAGTAGATCGTTTACCAAGGGAGCGAACAACTACTTTCAAAGCGAAATTGTTTTTTGTAATCCAGAATGGAGCAAAGAATTATAGAGTAAATTCGGAACATAGATTTTTGTTTTGTTAGCTATGAGTGTGTCTTAAGTTCAACCTTCATTCAGTTGATTTCAGGATATGTTGTAACTTCGTTATGAAATACTTTTGAGGATTTCTTGACGTGAAGTCCTGTGACCTATTAGAGGGCAACATTTTACTTTCAAAACCTTAATAAACGTATTCATAAAGTAAAGTATGTATAACCTACTTCTTTTCTTCAATAGGCAGACCCAGGTGCCCTAAGGTAATGGGTGAACTACATTTTCTTTGAATTTACATTAAAAGCTTTATTTTTTGGGTCAGTGGGTGTTCGGAAAACATAGGTGTAAATGTATGGTGCTGAATCGTGACCAAGTATTTATATATCATATTTAGCATGCACATGCTAAGTAATTTATATGTCCTGGTCCTAGTTGAGTTGGACTACTTTTTATAATAGCTCTATAGAATTGACAGAGTACCAGCAGTTACCGAGAAACCAGTGGGCCTACGAATACGTTTGCCAATAAAAACAATAGCAAGCCGTAAGAAGGAAGTATGTGGGTGGCTGATAATAGTAGGAAACTTTTTTAGTGCGTCCTTGCTTCAGAGAACACATAATTCAGGCTGTCAGGTAGCATAATAATAGTGTAGGGCCATTTTGGTTGGAATTATGGCAACTAACACCATTTTGCATTGATGCAGCGTAGTGGAGAAGGTAAACTCAAGACTTGGTAGAAGATAAGGAGAGCGCCTTTTATCAAAGGGAAGCTAATATTATCTGATTTATTAATTTTATCATTGTCATCAAGTCCAAACTTAAAAGTTAAACTACAAATGTACGTATAATTATATTTTTTCTATTTTAAAGTACGTAGCTTTAAATTTGGCACATTACTTTGTACTCTGGTAGGTACATTAATTTGTACTCTTAAGTAAACCAGCATTGTAAATTCTATGACGGTCGTATTAAGACTTAAATATTAATTCACGCTTGCATTTAAGTTGTTTTTCGTTCGATGCGTTCATTAACGAAGGGCCTTACAGTCCGAGGGAAACCGAAGTTCTTAGAACTTTCCGACTGAATGTGGTTAATTAACGGTTCTTCTCAAGATTGTTACGTAATCTTATCCATTTGTGAGCAGAAGTTGATAAGTTTTGAAGTCCAAATGGCGAAGTAAGTTTTATTGGAACTTGGAATTTCGTTGCATTTTTCAGAGAAAGTTTGGAATGACAATAAGTAAAACTACATAGGTAGGTAGTTAGGTATTCGACGTATGGCATATACAATATGATAAACATAAAATATTTATAAGTACTTAATAGTACAAGTACCTACACTTGTTTGAATTTTTACTATTTTTTACGCATTTGAAACTACCTACAACTTAATTCAATTATGAAGACAAAGCTACGTATATTTACCTACCTGTAAAGAATAATCGGATAATGCAATGCTAATGCTAATGCATACCTACATCATTAACCTGCATCATTAATCAAATAATAGGTATGTGTAGGTAGATAGTTAGATACGTAGGTACATAAAAATAGTAAGAAATTTACCTTACAAAGTCAAATAAACATTTCCATCTACAGTATCTACCTAGTATCTACACACGCAGTATGATAACTGGCAACTGCAGTAGCAAGCTAGCGTATTGACGTGGCCATCGCGTCATGTAGGCCAGGAGCACCATGGCCGACGGGGTCGTCGACCCCGAGCCCTCCGCTCATTCCGACCAAGCGGTTTTGCTAGATGAGACCAGTTGTCCTCCGCTTTTTTGTGAGCTAGAAAATTGCTCGAAGTTCTAGCTTGTACCTACTTATACTTCCTATCCAATCAAGTTTTCTTAGTCATACCTACATAATATCTATGAACTTCGCAGTAAGATGGAGGTACTCACCTACCAACTGGGGAAATTAATACATTTATTCATGGATAAGTATAACTAATAAATAGTCATACTAAATTATAGATACCATACTTAATTTTATGTGATAACAATTTATTTATTTAGGCCGTCGGTAATAATTGCGCTGAAAAATTCTTCCATTCAATGCAGATGAACTCTACAAAACTTGAAACTTTTAACGGATTGGATATTATTATGTACCTAAACAGAAAAATTAAATACAACAAAACTTTTACAGTTCAAATTCGCAAAGGGGTTAGAGAAAGTACCTATACATTTATTTGTATATTACAATTTTAACAGGTACCTACCTGCCTACCTACATTCCAAAACCGCAAGTAGGTAGTTACGTACTAAGTACGTCGGTAACAAAGAAGATGAATAGAAGTTTTTGTTTAGCGTACAACTTATGTAACGTATTTGCATCAGAGAAAACTCTACCAAATAAGATTATATACCTAATTATTATAATGCCTTATTATCAGTGTTAAGGAGCTCGGATAACCGGCATTTCAATAATAATGACCGGACGCTATCAATGAGAATCTAATCTGAACCAGAACGCTAATCAGAACCTAAGGCTTTACTTATAAATGAAAAAAAGAAAGCTTTAATTTAGTTCGATGGGCTCTATTTATCCCCAATCATTTTCTCATTTAATAATGTGGTATTTATTATAATAATAAATATAATAATTTGAAAGCTGCCCTAAGGCGTCTTAAACTCGTAGTTACGAATAAGACTATTGATGTAACTGTTGCAAAAGTTAAAGGTTATTTCTAAGTATCTATGTGCGTAATACGAGTATAGGGTTTTGCAAGAACCACAAAATTCCTGGTTAGAACATCAGGTGGTGCATAGCTGCATTCCCGCAGCCACTTTCACCGTTGACCTATCACGAGCTCCGATCACATCGTATCCGAGCCAAATGACCAATAATTTGACCACGGATACTTCGCAACTGAACGGATAACAATATAACAATTTCAGGTGTTACTCGTACTATAAGTGCTCATTCGCACGAGCGTTTTTTCAACGTCCGTTAAAAAAACATTGAAATAGAACCATAATGGTAAATTATATTCAGCGTTCAACGCCGAGCGCTGAAAATTCAACACAGCTCGATTAAAAGCGTCGCGTTTTAAAAGCGCTATCGTGTGAACGTTTACTTGGAATGACTTATTTTCTATTTCAACGCTTTTTTAACGGACGTTGAAAAAACGCTCGTGCGAACGAGCACTAATTTTTGTTATATGCCGGATTACCTATTGAGAGCCTCCTTTAAAAAGAAACCGAACAAATTTTTATTATATTCAGAAGCTATTGAACCGCAATAAACTCAGCTTTACATTTATTTCGTGGCAACTAAAACCACAGCAATCTAATTTGATCAAATCAATGCTATATTGTTACATTTCTAACCTTAACAGAATAGTCTTAAGGTCTAATTAATTAAAACTCTAACTTTTTCTTCTAACCTAACAACGTGGCCAGTAAGTATTACTGACCGTTTGAATCGATCAACAATATAGTCAGTATAAGCTTCGCTAGTAAGATATAAAATAGAAAGTTCAACATTCCATGACCCGATCGTCTTTATCATTCGACTGAAAACTTTCCTACCATCGCCATGTGTGTACCATTCGTCGAAGCACGAATTAAGCCGTGAGCGTATCGCATGAATTGCATGTTTGTGAGTTTGTAACCCGATGTGCCATGACACACTCCCGTCATCCGGTCCGCTCATCTCACGCGACCCGACACCTTGTGGTTAGTTACGTTAGAACCCTAGTTCCCAAAGTTTATTTAATTAGTACGCTAGACTACTTGGGAAACTTGCGAATTTTGCGACTTTATGCCATTCACCATTAGTGAGATGGTAGTAGTTAAAGCATTAAGTGATTATTTTAAAAATATACTACACTTACTCGTAAAGTACAATCTTAAATTTTTTGAAATATTATTTTTTTTGTTAATAAGCTTTATATTCGATTGAAAGGTAGTCCACCGCAAACTAAGAAATGGTCCAAGAGTCAAAAAAATATAGCATCATCTGCGTTAGAATCTGCTGTGTGATCAATGTGGGATACTAGCAGTGAACTTAAATGGTTGAAGAACTTTAATATTACAATGAATAAACAAGTCACTTTGAAATTTAGAAAAAATATTGTGTGAACATTTGGATTCTTAAAAGTTTCACTATTAGTTTAGATGTGATTATAGTAACGTAGGAAGGTACTTAATGTTAAGGTTCTTGACGATAATGTCAGTACACATCATAGAGAACAGAACGCGCTAAGTGGAATGAATAGTGACGTAGAGCCACGCAATGTCTACGTAAAACCCATCTCGATGTCAACCGACCTGCGGTTTCATGCTTCGTAAACATCCCGGATGCGGCATAGTGTATTATCTATGGATGCGGCATGCTCATCCAATTAAAACCCGGTTTCTATGAGGGTCACGGCTATGTGATCTTTGGTGTAATTACTTGGCTATTCTTCGAATGATTTTAGAAATCTACACTGAATTATTATTATAAAAAAGTTATATGGGTTGATTTCACCAGCTACCTTGGGCACTATAGACTATTCCAAACTGTCCATTCTTATTCCAAATGAGGTTAAAATAACTCAGAAAACCTTACGCCAATTACAAGACTAATATTGTGTAATTCTCATTAGTACCTTATTAACATGGAACTGATTGACCGTTAGATGGTTAATTTGTTTGATAACAATTCGATGACCTACATTTTTTCTTAACACCGTGTCCTATACTATGTAATACTACATTGTGTAATAAACTTGATTATTGAAGGTATGCCTGGAGGCATAAAGTGTATATTAATTTATCAACGACGAAATTCTAAGACGTCAAAATGATGTGACGTAATAAAATTTTTCGACTTAACTTTTAAAATTTGTTCTTAACTTACAAAAGTTACACTCTTTTCTTTAAATGTTCATTCGAAACTAAAAATGTTACATTCTGTTCATTTTCCATTTTCAAATTTCGAACACAAAATTTTTTGCGTGATTTTCTCTTTTTAAAAATGTATTTATCTTCTTTGCAGCCAACGCACCCGTTCGTATGAGTCCGACGATCACGAAAGGGGTGCCTGCGAGTGGTGCGAGTATGCTCTCGTGATCACTCTAGCGACCATTCTGCTCATCGGGGTCTCAGCCCTCACCATCTTCTGGATATTCTTCTACAGAGAGGGGTATGCCTGGGCTGATGATATCCCCGAGAAGCAGTTTAATTTACATCCCACGCTCATGGTAGCTGGCTTCGTAACTTTCAGCGGGTTCTGTAAGTATTTTGTATTAAGAGTCTGCTATAATATATTGTTTAGATATATTATTGTAAAGATATACTATAATCGCTAATGTGTTGAAAAACTTAAAAGCTTACGTTAACATCAAGCAAAAAACGTTAAAAATATGTAACGATAGATTCTTTGTATAAAGACAATATACACCATATTTATTTGAAGGCGATTGAATTTAATTTGAAGTATTTTTAATATGAATTTTAAATTGAACAGTCAAAAACATCGACATTCATTGTCTTGGTATTTCCAGCCGTGTTGCTGTACCGCATCTGCCGATGCTTCCGACGCATCTACGTGAAACTTCTGCATGCCATCTTCCATGCGCTGGCGTTCCCGTGCATCGTCATCGGGTTCCTTGCTGTTCTGGACTTCCACAACAAGAAGGGCATCAACAACTTCTATTCACTCCACAGCTGGATCGGCTTTGTTGCTATGGGACTGTTTGGAATACAGGTAATTGCGTTATACATCAATTGACTATACTACAGCTACTTATGTTTCCTACGATGGGGTAGGCTTGAAAAGATGAAGGAACTTTCCTGGGATACATATTGCAGCTTAATAAGGTACCTATTTGACGACAACGTCATTCAACCTATATCGACAGAGCCAACAAAAGCGAATAAAAGTATTGCTATGAAACAGGAACTGAAAATTGCAATACTTATTGTATCATTGATTTTTGCTGAATATTTTAAGTATCCATAAAATAATAACACTAATAAATTACGCTGATGTATTCGTAAATCCTGTTTAGAAATATGTCCTCTATAAAATTCCAGTACGCCGTGGGCTTCTTCAGCTTCCTTCTTCTCCTGATCTGCAACAAGGGCACGGCTGGTTTCCGTGCATCCTTGGTGCCCGTTCACGCTGCATTTGGTATCCTGACCTTCGTGCTTGGAGTCTGCGCCTGCCTTACCGGACTCACTGAGAAAGCCCTCTTCACTCTCGGGTACGTAAAGAAAAGAACGAACTCCGTTCTTTTTTTAAAACACTTTGCTTGATAGTAGATTTTTGAGACAGGATTTGAATTTAGAAGATGAACATTTTATTAGATTAGTTTTTGACTTTAGTTTTGAATTTAGAATAGGTGTTGACACGTTGAGTTGAAGATTGAAAGTAAAGTTCAAATACGTATTTTATTTTATGCATGACGTTTGAGAAGTTGTGCTTGAGAATCAGATTACCAAAGAATCACAGATTCGATCTGGGGTACAGAAAGTGCTATTTGATCCGCAAAGCCGTAAAGGAATTTAATATCATCAGTTATGCGGAATACAGAAGCAGCAGGTTTCGATATCAATAACTTTTGTGATAGACAAACTTACTTACGGTGAAGCAAATAATATTTCGTTTTTAATTTAATAATTGTCAAAGTGGTAATAACATAAGCTCAGACAAATAAATTTTGGGAATTTTGAATGAAAATTCTAAATTTAAAATTACAATAATTGGATAATATAAAATCTTAATTTACTTCAGAAATGCTACCCTCGGAGCTCCCAGGTACTATTTTAGACTGTTACGCACAATGGCTGTTTAGGAAAATTTAACGTTAAAAATTAATTTATTAATTGCTTAACTGTATTGTTTAAAAGTTTAGGCACTACACTGTTACGAGTATTTAATTGCAATAAAACAAAGTCTGTGTTTCAAAGTCATCGCGCATCCATTTTAAATTGTACTAGCTTGGTTAGAATATTCTAGAAATTATTTTCACTATGTACAAATTTAATAAATCTTCCTCTCACATTTCTGCTTTGAGTAGTGTTATGATATAAACTATTTACGCCAGGTATACAGAATACCTCTTGCGTCTCGGGCATGCATTCCACAATATTAACAACTGAGACTGGTCTGGAAACTCTAGAATATCAAATATTTTGAAGAGAATTCCAGGGCCTGGACCACGATGTTTTTAAAAACAATCTTACTTTAAAACAATATTGCAACAGTATGTTTTCTTTGCAATTTTGTTATGTACCTCTAATTTGTTCATTTATTTCGTATCATGAGGTGACTTTTTACAGCTAGCATTATTGTATTATTATAGCACAAT
>DWKA01000915.1:0-14074 GCA_018249155.1 Panoquina ocola ocola
TGCGTCCAACGATGTATATAACTCATTTTGATCAAAATGGCGCTTTAGCATTTTACGCTTTCCACTGACGATATAAAATTCTCTCAATTTTAGAAAATGAATAGCAGAGATTATTAGCCAGTAAGTTTTTCGTATGACTCAATAATAAATTTAAATAAATCAATCACATAAATGCAAAACTCAGGTTAAACCTCGGGGACTGTACACAGTTATCGAATCTTTTTTCTTCATCTATATCTCTACCAACATTAGATACTTATTCTCGAGAACTTCTACCTGAACAGTAACCTGAGTTTAGTACGGAGTATAGGAGTACAAACTTGAACCATTAGTAGTAGTAAAAATACGCTAACGGTTAACTTTTATAGTAGAAAGATATCACTTATTTTTATATGAATATGTAGGTACATTAATATGATAACATTAACTTAAACTAAAAACCGAATGTGTGAGCAATTTTATTCTTTAATCATGAATGATAGTATTAAAATATAGACAAGACAACCAGTAGTTTGTCTCGATACATATGGACGGATCGATACACGCGCACATGCAAATACCGTTTACACACACGGCCAACCGTGCTGCTGTGTGCGTGTACCGCGTCGTCCGTTTATATCGAGTCTAACTACTGTAAGTTGTCTATATTGTGATAATAATAATTATTATCTATGGTGTGATGTTTTATGCGAAAAGGTGGACTCATAACTTTTAATTTTCGTTTTCTATAAACAATTTACAAACATGAAAAAACTGGAATTCATAAAAAAATATTTTCATTACATCATACGACATTAATCTATGCGTAAATTGCACTACATCCACATCCATAGTGCATAATTTTTAAAATAAAAATAATATTTCTATATATACTATTGATTTTCAACGACTACATTGTTATAGTCACCTTTTTGTCATAATTTTCTTAAAATATCCTGCCCGATTTCGTTGATAGTTTTAAAGTTACTAAATTATCAAGATACGAAATTAATTATGCTAAGAATCTCAACACATTTAATTAAAATATTACGTGAATCCGTCAGTAAATAAAAAATAATATTATATTGGTTCTTGATAAATCTAGCTGCTAATTATAATTAAATAATACTTAATATAAATCACATTATAAGTACTTGAGTTTAAGTACGTCATTATGGCAAATTATTCAACACGCACACAAAATATCACTAGTTTTGTAGTATTATGTTTAATAATCATTATTTATTTTACGCTAAGGAAGTAAGAAGCGGGAATGCAGTGGTTGCGGTCAAAAGCAGTTACAGAATCTTTTGGGTTCCCGCATAAAATCAGTCACTATAGTTTTTACTTCGATAGCCCTAAAGCAATATGTCGTAGCCATCATAATTTGGTAAACATTACGCATATTCCCGTAGTGATGTTGCAGTGAGTCAGGTGGATTATAGGAACTCATAAATAATTATGCCACTACCATCTAGGTACCTACTCTTTAGGTAAAACGTTCAATCAATACAAAATATCACTTGTTGCTTTAATAAATAACGGAAACACGATCAATAACTTAGTTAGGTACAACGAACATAATTAATTGTAATTTGTAAATATTATACTTATTTTGTCAGTTTTGTTTTGCGTAATTTTGACAGACAACCTACATTATTATTTAAAAATCCAAGCGCACTTATAGAAAGGGTTGTACATTCCATACATACAAATGAAAAAATATTATTAAGTAACTTAAAATTAAGTCATGGGCCCGATGTTCTGTAAAACCTTATCAACTAACCACTATGTTTATATAAACAAATTAAATCGAGCTGCACCCTATAAAGCTATATATTTCGAAATCTATTTTATCCTACAGTAACAACTTGTTGCGCCGGCGCGTACAATATTGTTGTCGCGAGCGTAAAATTGACAAATTACGCTCATCCGTAACCAATCCGTAAACACGTTCTGTCAATCTTACGCAACTACGCTAAGCATTACGCACGCGAGTGCCACTATCAGTATCCGTGGTTGATATCGAAAAGGGAATAATATCACCGTTAAACGAAGCCTTTGTGCTACCCTACTGCATCATCTTCAACTTGAACCTTAGAACTAGGTAGGAGATTACTCTAATAAATACAAAGAACGCGCTCAATGCGCCGACGTCCACCCAAAAGTTAGCTTGATCCATGGTCATCTCTTTTAAGAACAAACTAGGAGTTCTGAAATGGCAATACGCTTCGGAGCAGTGGAGTTTTTCTCTTCCGAAGCCGTAGACGGATAGCATGGCACCTTCGAACCCGTATCTGACGTAGCTGAGGTAGGTAAGCCATTGGAGGTAGCCGGGAATGGCGTTGAAGTTGACGAAGAAGCCAGAGAACAGGACCACGGGTATGGTTGTGACGGGGCCGAGGTAGACGCCAGTTTCTATCTTCATGCCAGCACCGATAAGGAGTCCTAGTGACTGTGCCACCAACGCTGTGAGGATGTTGATGGTGGTGAACATCAACACCCGGTCCGTCTGCATCGGCTGCCCCGTCATGAAGTACACTATTATCACGTATACCCCGCTGAAGACGATCTGTGGGAGAGAAGAGGATAGACACAGATAAATTTTGGTGCCTTGCAACTGCAACGTCATCATCAATTGCACTTACGTACCTACCTAATATTTCATTTAAACCTTTAGCACTTTGATGATGCAACTAATAATAATAAACTAATTACTGTTGTAACTGAAGCTGTAGTTAATATCGATTATGTAATATTTGCCAGCACCAAAATTACCAAAGTTCTCGTAAACGGACGGTCGAAAGTTTAGAGATAGCAGAATTTCACAGTTGGGTAACCATTTTAATTATGGAGAGATTGGATACGGTGTCTGACATTGCGGTAATCCATCGTGTTAATCCAACAGAACAGTGTTTTTGACTGACCTCAAATAAATCCACGACATTTTTTGCTGTTGTTTTTGAGATATATTTGTTTACCGTGGAAAATAAAGTAATAGAACCATTCATAGTTAAAATGCTAGGTGAAGGTTAAAAAAATAACTTTAAGTGGACTGTAACTCCAATCTGTGATTACGACATTGTATAAAGTGTTGTTTTTTATAGTAAACGAGCAATAAATGACCTGGAGTTAATGGTCCCAACACCAAAGACATCATCAAAGCTCCGCTTGCTCTGAAGACAAGTTCTAAACTTCTTTGTATTGTAAGGAATGTATTGTGCAGATATATAATTAACAAAAAAACAGCTGAATTTAGAACCTATTATACTATTATATTTTTTTATTTTGATAAAAAACAATAAATTGTGGCCATTCGTCATTATCATAAATACAGCCCATAGTTGTCCTACTGCAGCGGGTCTATTACAAACTCTTAATTCCAGCCAGCCATTACACGGCCATGCAAATCAGCCTCAGTCAGGCTGATTTGCATGGCCATGAATTAGCTGGCTGGAATTAAGAGTTTGTAATAGACCCGCTGTTCTTGGGTCTCCTCTTAAAATGTGAGGCTTGATTGTGGTCAAATTTCGGTAACTCAAAGAAGACTAGTCATAATAGTACATCATATTTACCTGAAACGGTAGGTCCGCTATAGTCTTCGCGAAGTAAAAGGCTTTCAAGGAATACCAGTAGTTCAAATGCTCTCTCACAAACACGCTCATTTCAGTAGGGACTGTAAAGGAATACACACACAATTAAAATCATGCGTACCTGTACTGATAAAATCTATTTAATTGAGTTTATCTCAACCATCCATACATTTTTTACCAAGTATAGTGTCAAAAAGATTTCATATCCCGGAGGCTTGCGTAGATTCAAAGCAATCGACGGGTTGGTGCGATCAGTAGTTGTATGGGTGACCGCTAGTAGCAAAACATTTTAGACCGCTTACGTGCTTCGGAGAGCACGTCGGTTCCGCTTATTATCATTAGATAGTAGTCATTAAGCCATGTCGAAACGCCTTCGGGCGGTTTATAAAACTTCCGACATTTGGGTTGGCCACTAAAACTCCACCAATTCCAGCACTAACAGTACTAACACCAACGTGGAGTATGCTCTGGGCCTCCTCAGTTATAACTAGAGACCCACGCCCTGTAGTGGGTCATTAAAAGTTTGAAGCTGTGTCAAAACTTTTGTTATAGTTTATTTATCGTTTTCCAGAATTTTTAAAGCTAAACGCAGATAATTTCTATTTGTAAAGTAAGGTAGTACTTAAGCAAATAAAGACTAATAATAATAAATTATTACTTACATGTTAAAATAGTAGGCATCATGGCCGTGAACATAGTAAACATCACAGTGAAGAATATGCAACCAGCGTTGCTCATGACCTTTGCTGCATCGTGGCCGATATCGTAGTACAAAAAGCCGATGAGCAGCCCGACCACTGTATGCGAACATAACCTTAAATGCGTCAACATCTGATCCCTTAAAATAGACCGGAACGTTCTCTTCAATAAGATCCAAAATTGCTTCCACCCTGAAGTGGGGAAACCGGCCTTGATAGGTTTCTTGGTGAAACTTTCACTGGAATCGAGAAGTGAGGTGGTACACGTTGCTGGTGCAAGGTTCATCGAGTTGGGGACTAAAGCGTTTTGTTTCTCCGTGTTTAGCGTCGGTTCTGACATGTCTATCACAGTGCACGTTGGTTTATCTGGAACACGAATTGTTTTGGCTTATTTTTTTTTGATAAATTGGCGCTGGTAAACTTAGATGGGCCTTTCATAGTACGTAAGGCTACAAGTAGATTAACTTTCAAAAACATTGTGATAAAAGTAACATCCAATGAGAATTATCAGGTACTTATGCTGCTGCTAACTAATGCTGGATATTTTTAACGACGAATAAAGTTATGTTTTTGCACAATATAGTAAAAGTTATTTGGTCCTAAATCTTCGATCCCCGCATCAGGCAATTATCCTATAAACAACAGCTTTTGATATAATAATATGACAACTATCCACCACAGTAAGCAACTATCACTTTTCAAAGAAAGGATGTATTAAAATTTAATCGTTCAGATACCGTCAAAAAAATAACAATCGTCTCACCTATAACTATATCAAGCGCTTCCTTCTTAATGTTATTCTTGCTGTTATTGAAGTTACAGTTCTGCGGTACGGAGGCACTTGATGATGACGACGAAGAAGATTGCCCTCTGCCGCAGTTGCCTTTGTTGACCGCCATCACCAGCTTATGCACCCAGTCCCCGTGTTCTCCCGTTGCTACTTCCATCACTGAAATTATATGTTATCAAGTTTAGTAACAATTTCCTTATAATAAGGCCCTGACTCTATGGGTTTTTTATGATAAAGCCAGAAAACTTGGTAATACGTCATGTTCGCCCATATACATTCGTAAAATCTACAGGTACTGCTGTATTTTTATCTAACAAGGATGATAATGTCCTGACTATTGCTGGTTGGTCGATACTGCATCCGTCTTACGTAAATAACACCTCACAGCTGATTCTATACGAGGGTATACCTACGAACCTCCAACGAGAAGGACATGTTTAACTACAAGCTTTATTCTTATAAAATTTAGGAAGTTATTTACTTTTACTTACCATAATCAGCTGGATTGTGGTAACTTGGACAGTGTAGATTCATAGACGAGAGAAAAGGCACCAGCCCGCTAACTTTGCCCTGATATATGCACTGCCCTTCAGCTAACATGTACAAAAAATCGAACATCTCGAATAATCTCGCGGACGGTTGATGAATGGTGCAAATTATCGTTCTACCGCCCCTCGCTAACGACTTGAGCAGCGATATGCATTGGAAACAGGACGAGCTGTCCAGCCCTGAAGTGGGCTCATCGAAAAACATCACAGGAGGATTATTAACTAACTCTAAAGCTATCGACAGCCGTTTCTTCTGGCCACCAGAGAGGTTTATCGTCCTCGTGTCACTGGCCTCCGATAACGACAGCATGTCCAAAATCTCATCGATGACTATCTTCTTGGCAGTGACGGTCATGTCTTTCCCTAGTTTCAGATTGGCTGATACGTTCATGGCTTCCTTTACGGTGAGATGCGGTAAGAGGCAGTCGTCTTGCATGATGTAGCAGGAGAGCTTGCGAAACCGGCGCAGATTTCTCTCCTTGCCATTGATGAGAATGGACCCGCTTACGTTGGACGTTCTGAAATCAAAAACAATTGTAGTTAGGTACGTATAAAGTACGAAATCCGCATTGGAGCAGCGTGGTAGAGTATGCTCTAGGCCTCCTCAGTTACGAGGAGAGACCCGTGCTCAGTAGTGGGCTTCAATGGGTTGACGCCTAAGTACGGAATTAATTAATTAAATCAATATCTACATAACGCCGTCTGCAGTGGTTGCGGCTTGTTTCAATATTCATCGGTTAAAAGATCCAAGGATTTTCGGGCACGGTTGTGGTTGAGAGTAGAGGCAAGTAGAGGTATGATTAAATATTATTCAGTAAACTTGAGGAGGGTAAGGGAAAAAAATAACATTTCTGACATTCAGATTATTAGATTCTAGAGTGATGTGACGTACATTTGAAAAACCTTCATTGACGACGAAGACATAAGCTTTGCTGTGAGAGTTGTGGGACTCAAGACATTTTTGGTTATAACTTAAGTGAAGAGACAAAATGATCTGAATCTATAACTATGAAAAAAGAACTAATCACATTGATTGGTCCCTCTAATGACCACGACAATAATACATAATTATACTGTGTTACATCGAAAGTGTGACACACCTGGGCCTTTCGGTTGCCGATGTAAAGGTCCTATAAAGCGAATTTCTACTACTGTAAGATACGCGCGAAAGACATAAAACACTTCCTCGTTAGTCCAGCAAAATAGGTTACACTCGTATATGACAGCCATTTTAATGATCATCACACAACGT
Source organism: Panoquina ocola ocola (assembly GCA_018249155.1). Lineage (NCBI taxonomy): Eukaryota > Metazoa > Arthropoda > Insecta > Lepidoptera > Hesperiidae > Panoquina > Panoquina ocola. Next base: position 6,861 of record DWKA01000915.1, read on the forward strand.
CGCCTCCATATTTAATTGCCTTAACTGGATACAGTGATGAATTTAAAACATGCGAATTAAATTTAAATGACACGTCTCAATAACATCAAGAGTAATACAACAACATAAGTACTTGTGGATTGTAACTCACATATTATATCGCTATTAAAAAACTTTAAACAGCCAATCCCGAAACAAATGGGCATATAAATATAACTATTAAGGCACCTACTTGCATACCGTTGGCCAATAGTCTAATTTTACCGGCTAATTTAAGTGCAACCTACAAATATATTATTTCGGGCCGTCATCCCTAGACTAACAAAAGCTATACATAGTTATATTTCGTCTAAATCATGTTCCAACTGAATTTGGCGTACGTCCAAATATTTTAGATTCCGAAATCGTTAAGCGGACTAAACATGCCCGGGTAATTTAAATATTTTCTGAGAAGATAGCGTTACTAACAGATTTGACCGAGTGACCTCATTGAAGCTAGACTGAAAACAGGTCTTCTACAGCACGCAATGAAAGTGTATGAATCTCATGTATCTCCTTAGGGAGTAGCTGGGAACTACAGAACTGATATACGCATGCCAAGGTTTAGCGGATGCTGAATATTGTATGGTATAATCATGAGACGCCTTTGGCCGCATAGATGGAGCTCCGACAAGCTTGGAACCGAGATTGGAGAGATGAGATGAGATAGCTCGCGTCTTTTACTTTTCATTTTAGTTTTAGTCTAGTTTTAAGATCACATTCTAAGGCATCTTAAGATTATTAAGAACATTGAGTTTAGTAGCATTATTGCCATATGTGATGATTTGAATCAATCTTTTATGAGTGTTGAGATAAATAGCGGTTGAATTTCATATAATAAGTAAAGGTGCAGTACCCAAGTCTAAGGATTAACGTTCACATCGATAACTACTTTTATTATCGTGTTTTTTAAACCAAATTAAGGTGTAGTTGAATCATATCAACAATATTTTTTGACATAATTATTATTACTGCAGCAAAACATTTGTTTAATAAACGCACAGAGTTTTACGATTCCGATTTTTTCTTCCATTACTGTACGATAGGGGCGCTGATAAATCTGTCATACAATTTGTTTGATGTTACGAAAATTCGCGCTAGTGGATTTTTATTTAAATTTTAACTTATTAGTTGCCTTAAGGCTTAAATCTTCAATAAATATTAGTTTCTAATATGGTCACACAACACGTAAGTACTCAATTAAAGATTTATTATATTTGCCTCACAAAATTACACAAGCACACGTAGCAGTGGGACCGACCAAAAAGTTTGTATAGCAATATAACCTTGAAGCTAATTTCTAAGAAAGTTCATTGTTTGCTAAACCTTCGTGTATAAATCAAAAGTTATTGAAACGCGTTCCTTGAAAATGGATCAATAAGTAGAAGCTTTTGTATTTATTATTATGTAAGAGAATTATATCAAGGTCACTAAGTTGCTCCAAAAAAACTCTTTTTGCGTACTATCAGTCAAATTTTAAACGTTGCTATGTAAAAATGTTTCTACTCAGTATTCTCCCAACCATTTAATACAGCATTCATTCAGCTGACGATTCCCTGACCCTTACCAACTACCAAAAAATTTATATCGACCTTGTCTTCACTTAATGAAACAATTTGGTGTCAGTTGCCGCGCGCACCGTTATTATAAATATGTAATACCCAATTCAAACTCACTTGTAGCCAGCTAATATATTCATGAGAGTGCTCTTGCCTGCCCCTGAGGGGCCCATTATGGCAGTCAGCTCGCCCGACCTGAACGTCCCGTTGATACATTTGAGCAAAGCTTTGTAACCCCGCTTCCTGCCTTCGCTGACCGAGTAGGAGAGCTCTGAGAATTCGATGTCAACTGGCGGACGTTTGGGAAGATGTGTGAGAGCTGCCATAGGTTTCTTCTGGTCTCCGTAGCCATTGGGGATCTTCGGCACCAAACCCGTGATGGTTGCGGTACCGGCCGGGCCATTGCATAGGTTCATCTGTGAGCCTCTGGAATTAAAGAGAAAGGAAAATTAGTATTTGAATAAAACTAATGTGTCACACTAACTTTAGGAGACATATCTCTCTATGATAAACGAAGCCTGGAAGATTTTTTCCAGCCTACATAAAGGCGTCAAAAATAACATTGTTTGAACAGAAATTTTAAAATACCTGCTAGTATTTATGTGCCTAATAATATAAAGAGCAAAGTACGTCCAAATAAACAATCGACTTTCATACAATTTATTTGATTGCAACAACTTGAGTACCTACTTACTGAGTGTTTAATTATGTACCTATGTATTAGGAGGTATTAAAGCGTGCATAGGTATGAATACACTTTTTATTGAATAGGGCTAGTAAATTTACAGCTCGCGAAACAAAAGATCAAGATACAGCTAAGATTTAAATTGCATGGCATTTCAAAGTTCTCGTGGATGAATTCACGTTGAAAGACTACCTACTTCTTGATGCGCATGACAATAACGCGCCCACGCCACACTCATCAAAATTGTCTACAAAAAGCGAAATAGGGAAAGCATTTAGAGGTTTCACATCTCAGTTTTTTTGCTTTACTGAAGTAAAACTTTTAGAGGCACGAGAAGTTGATGACATTAATGTTGGCCTGAGCACTGAGCAAAGTCGTTCGGGTTGAATGGAAAATATTTGGTAACATTATAACGAACTGACCTCGTTTTTAGATGTAAGAGAAATAAACTCGAAGCGCCCAGAGAAAACAGAACTTTATGGGGGTAACGAAAATATTGACTTAGGTACAGAGCCGATTACTCAGCTGCCTTTGTTTAATATCAACAATTTAAAATTTAACCAAAAATTTTACGGGAATGTAGGTAATGAAAATATAATAGCTACAGCCTGCAGGCGTTGTGTAGAAGTGTAGATGTTCAGTGAATGGCTTGGATACGCGCCAAGTTGCGTGTTTTGTGGTGCACGTATCGTAATGGAGAAATATAGTGCCATAGTGATGAAGCGAGCAACCGTGTTGGCAACCGTGAATGTGGTTGGACATTAAATGGATGACCATTTAGTTACCAAACTTAGAGAAGTTGGCCCAATGTGCTTAGATGATTAACTATGTAATCGTTTAATGTCCAGTGACGGTTAATTGTGAGATACTTTAGTTCTAAAGTTTAAAAAAGATTGCCCGGCTTTCCAGAAGATTTACTGCTACACAATTTAATCCCGAAGCTTACATAATATCCTTCAACATACCCCAGCCGTCTCTGTTTCCGCTAAAGTATTACGAATATTTCATATAGTTCCTTCGAATACATTATATTTCTCACTGTGATTACAACATTAAAATTGATCCCAGGAGTACTAACCAATAAATATTCGCGTCACTTTAAGTGCACTTACTTAAGCCTTAGTTAATGTCAAGTACACATTTAAAATAACCGGTTACTTCAATTTAACAAAATCCGGTTCATTCCTCGTACACTCGTTAGCTCTAAGTATTGAATATAACAACCTAATAAAATTAACATTGAAATTCCCGTTACAATCCAAGTGGTGTATATTTGAATAATTTTCAGAAATGCGTGTAATATGTATAAAGCGATCGTGTCTTTTGAAATCATTTACAATTCTTTTACGTAAGTATTTACGTCATTTGAAATGATTTTACCATTCCCTGTGTTTCGGCGTATCAAAACAGTATAAACTCAGAATAATAATTAATTCCATCAGTTGCTATGGCTATGCAATAAATGCATGGCCATATATGGCATATATTATCTACTTCAAAGTTTCAAGAGTATTTTGCGTTGTGATTATACAAATTCAAACTCAAATTCATCAATATCTTACATTAATATCCACATTGAATTAATATTTCATTATTATTTTTTCATTTGATAAAAGTATGGGTTAGACAAACTTGTTATATTGATTTTAACTAAGCATATCAAATACATTTTCAGTAATTTTTCATTTGAGAACATAAAACCGTTGTGATTGCGTGCTTCACGTGCGTGCCCAGTTGTTTCGGTTTAAATATAAATTCATACTGATAATGGTAACCTTTAATTCTGTTTGAGTTCGTTCTGTATTGATTTAGCATTTAAAACTACTCGTTTATGTTTCCTGTTATATGTGATAATCTCTTACCACTTATGCACCATGACATTTGATATGTCCGCACTACTTTTTTATCTTTTATGAGATCAACTCCCTAAGTACCATAAATTTCTGTTTTATTTATAACCTAATGTTCATCCAAATTTAACTAGGGATCAAGATAGAATGTTATACATCGAATAACTTAAACTTCGCCCAAAGTTCGCTTGAAGTTTGCTTCAAATTCGAATATTACTGCTATAGACTTACCCGAGTAACTGTCCATTATTGAGCTGTTCCGGTGATTTGACCGTGGAGAAGGTGACCTTCTCACTGAGTTCACCACGGCTGCCGCGGCCCATCAGTGGCAGGTGGATCTGAGTACCCTTTGACTCCATCTTTCTGCTGGGTGTCATCGTGGCGTGACCATCCTGTTTGATGATACCCTGGAAAGAAAACATGCAATTGTTCAGGTGGAAGATTTTATCGGTTATTGACAATAGGTTGCCACATATAAAATTATATTATAACAACAACGCAGTAACGTGTCCAATAAATATGTATCGCGCGAGTTCATTGCCGAGATTCCTGACGTGACACGTCGCCGCGCCGTCTTTAATATAGTGTCATTAAAGCTCAAAATTATTTGGGCTCCCCCCCTTTACTCGGCAATAAGCTCGCGTGCCAATTGTACTTGTTATGAACATATATACGAGTATACAATTGTACATTGGAGTACATCCACATATTAAGACTGATATTCTAAAATTTTCCTACCACCAATGGTGATATCACCGTACGGATAATTTGGAATACAAAAACTAAAAACAAGTTACTCTAATATTTTTTGCATTGGTTTCTAAAGGCAATCTATTGTCTTTAGTACTATCACGAAAAAAGGTTTTTGGTACAAAGATTTTTTAACTTGGATTACATATTGTAATTACCCGAAATCCTCCATTGAAGATTGTATCAATTATTTATTACTGGCCGCCTAAATTAAGTATCTTCGAGCAGAATAGGTCAGATTTGTGGTCTTATGTCCCCAAATCCCATGAGTTTTCTTAATGGAATGAATATTAAATTATCAATTTAGTTTCTTATCATTAGAGAACAGGTATCAAGCCATGTTAAATGGCATGGGCCTTTGGGAGCGCTAGAATTTCCTAAATTTAATTAATAACTGACATTCCCGTGGTCAAACTACAAAGTAAAAGATAGGTTTAAACAGTAGATATGTAATAAATTTAAACCATGTAATTTCAATGTGATTACTAATGACGTTCAGCACAATACTGCCGTATTCAGAAGGGAGGGAAACGATTTCGAACCCCGAAACTCCCACGTCTACGTCATACGCCCACGGCGCGTAAATTACGTCAGACGCAATGTGTAGCCTGAACTTCGCCGAAAATAGAATGCGATAGACCAGTTTCCAGAATTTCGTAACAGCTGTTACTATATTCAAAAAGTTACGAAACTCCCAAATTTTATTTGGACCAAAAGTATGGTAATTTAGATCTTATTGAGTTATACTTGTACCAAATTCTAAAACAGGGTTGCTTATGACTAAATATTAAGGATTAACCAATAGCAACTTATATCTGCCCCTCAATAATTGTTAGTTGCTTATCACCCTTTAAAATGGAATTTTATCTATTTGATATTTCAAAATGTTTTGATGGTAGACGTCCAATGTAGAGACAAAATTCGGCCTACCTGAGAGATGAAAGGCTTCTTTTCAGCTCAGAATTTATAATCACTATCCAGAATTAAAAGGAACGTTGAGCTTTACTATTACAACTCTTTTGAATCATTATTGGTTCTTATTACCTTACGAAATTTAAACTCACTTAAAGCGTATATTCTACAACAAACAAAGGTAGAAGTTATTTTTGTACTTTATTATCACACAGAGAGCAGGAAATTGAGAGGAAACAAATTTAACTTTGCACCTAGTTAAGTTCAATGCGTAGGTACCTATGCATACTGATATAGGTCGAAGTTCTTTGCTATCCTGCCGTGTTGTGCAATCGTCCGTAGCCATAATAGGGTTGCCAAATATAATAAAATTAGATAGTACCTATTATTCAGCAATAATCATCATGTAACGTAACGGCATTACAAAAATGCTCACCCCTTTTAAGTTTTAGAATAAAATAGAAAATAATCAGTTATAGTTAAGTAAGTGCCAAGTGTTTGTAAAGGACTTCCTTCTAAGGTATCAAACCTACTCAATAGCAATAGTTTTGGAACTTTTGGTTAATAAACCTGTATAGTTTTCTTCGATACTTGTGTCCCCGGTTTTTAGTTCCATTTACGTGTGATTGGAGCGCTGACAAATCTTTCAAACAAATTGTTTATTTATTTAATTAAGAGCTGCCAGTCGTCATTATACTGTTTACAAACAAAATAACTTTAATTACAACTAAAGTTACAATGCGTTTACAATACGAAGATCTAACAAAAGCCTTTAGTTGCTTTGGTCCTTTCTTGCCATTCATAAATTTATTTTTTACGTTCAAGACATTTCCACACCTGTACAGTAGCAACCCTAAGTTCGAATCCGTGGGTGTTCTTACGTCAGCTATTGTAGCCACCCTATTTTTAGGCTACACTCAGCAGAATTGGTCCCAGAAGCTACCGCCATGCCCATTCAACGCCTACGTTTTAGTTTTTATTTTTTTTTTCGTTTGAGGTTGAGTTCTTTAAGAGTTCTCTAAAAGCTTTTATTTTGGAGTTGTTAGAAGTAGAAAGACAGTAAAGAGACACAGAGCTGGTGGGGAAGAGTATAGAAAATATTAAGAGAAAGAGGTATAATGAGATGCGAAAAGCATAATTGTAAAAATATTTCGATAATCGAAAGGCGCATGTTTATGCACGTAGTTATACCCTAAACTACGCACCTTTCGATTTGCCTGGCCGATAGTTGTGCTTACCCAAATCGCCTGTAAATTTTTATCCATGATTATCAATAAATAAACTAAATTATATTAAATTTTTAAGCTTACAGAAGTAAGATTTTTTTGGTATTTAATTTTTAAATTTAAAAAATAAAAGGGGCGATGTTGTGCAGGGCTGATGCCTGCCAGGTCATTGTTATTGGCCTTGGTGTACTATGATTCATCACTCCACAAATTT